>VATE01000197.1:0-26021 GCA_008065195.1 Metschnikowia amazonensis | reverse complement strand
TTTTTTTTTTTGGACCTTATCTTTATTTATAAACTTTTATTTTTCTCTTTAATGTTTTATAATCTTTCTCATATTAGCATCTTATTAAAGTCATTTTTTTAGGATATAGAAAATAAATTTTAAATATTACCGATAATATCTTTTATATTTTATGTATATCACGTAAAAAAAACATACTTTTATATATGTATATTTATTTAAATATCTTTTATTATAACCTAAATAAGATATTTATATTTAAATTATAAAAAACGAAACTAATACATGTATTTATTTATTACCAAGTGTGATATCTAATATAAAAAGATAGGGCATGGAATAGGTAATAAAAGTACCATATAATGGATTATTACTTTTAATTAAACCAACTATAAATAAGGAAATAAAAGAAGATAAATAAAAATGAAAAATATAGAATACCCCCCCGAATAAGTTAAATAGGGAATTGTTTTATTCCCCCCCCTTTAGGGGGGGGTTTATTTAATATATTCTCATACTTTTTTTTTGTTCCCTATTTTCGGTTCATTTTTTTATATGACTTATATAGATTTTAATATGATTAATCTTATATTCCCGCCAATGGCGGGCTTAGATATTATATAACTTATATGAGATTATAATATATATATATTTATAAATATTAAACGTAAGGTCTCTGAGATTCCTACTAACTTATTATATATATGCCCAGGAAATAAATAACAAGATTAAAAATAAACCAAAAATATAACCTATAAATAAAAAAATACAAACTTAGTATAGAAGTATTTTTATTATATGGGGTATAAATCTCATCAAAAATATAAAAGATATTTATGTTATATAAAAAATGAGAGGATTAAAAATTATAATGTTAATAAATACCTAAAAGAAACTTGTAAAGAAGTATCTTTTTTTATTACCTAGGGCAGGTAAATAAGTTTTGGTTATCTGCGAATTATTAAATAAATATAATCACAAAGGAAAATATCAAAATAATTTCTCGCATATTGTTTAATTAAAAAAATTTATCTTAAAAGATAATTAATGAGCCAATTGACTCATTGTAGATAAAGCGATAACTCTTTTTATATCATTAGATACGACAGCGATTAAACCACTAACTAAAGTAGTAATACCACCTAATCATAAAATAAATAATAAAACAGAAGGAGTGTATTCTAAAATGTAAGAAGATCTAACTAAAACGAAAACTCCACTACAAACCATTGTTGCAGCATGTAATAAAGAACTAACTGGTGTTGGTCCTTCCCAAATTGTTATTGTTAAATTTTTAATATTAACTTCAATAATTTTCATTCTCTTTAAGAGATTAAAACTAAATACCCGATAAATATATATACTAAGTATGTTTTTTTATTAGTTAGCGGGATACCTAAGAAAATAAATTCATGAATAATATCTATTAATCAGAATTTAAATTATAAAGATATAAAATAATTACAAGAGAAATTTAAATCGCATTACGCTATAAAATCAATATCCCTAATAAATCATATATAAAATAACTATCTTTATTAGATCATAGTTTTTTTTGGATTTTTCTTTATTATCTTATTTAATTTTAATATTGTTCAGACTATATCTTAATATTTTAAATCCTCAATTTCATTAATATATAATAAAATATACCCATTCTATAGGGTTATATTTATAATTACCCATATTTGGTTAAATTAAAAATAGTTATTATATATATATTTAAAACTTATATATTAAAGGGGGAAAAATATCTAGGTATTTCGTGGTAGGATATTGTTATATTACTCACCTACTAGTCGTTGAACGTTTATTATTTTCTACGTATTTAACCAAAAGGAGGATAAATAGTATATATAAATAATAATTCGCTGCGAGTTATCATAGATAATATCTTTTAGATTCCTTGCAATTAAACCTATTTATACTCGACTAAAATTAATCGAGTTTAATAATCATGAATGTAAACCTAATTGAGATGATTTAGCTGTTGCAGCAATTAATAACATTATTGCTAATAGATTTAAAATAAAAGTATTAGTATGTGGAGTTAATAATTCTATAGTATTAAAATCTACAGTATGATATAAAGATAATATTGTACCAATAAAAATAACGAATAAAGTATCACCCATTCTATTTAATAATATAGCCGATAATGCAGCTTTCATAGCAGCTAAACGTGTATGTCAAAATGAGATTAATAAATAAGATATAACTCCTACGAATTCTCAACCTATAAACATCATAACATAATTATCACTTATAACTAAAATAGTCATAAATATAACGAAAGTTGATAATATAATATAGAAACGATTACGATTAGGATCATATCTCATATAATCTATTGCATAATATAAAACTGCCATAGATACGATACCTACAGGTACCATAACTATCATAGATAAAGGGTCTAATAATATTCCATAATTAATATTTATATTACCTAAAGATATTCAAGAACCTAATATTATATGTATTGGCTCTTCATAAATATAAGTTAAAAAATTAAACATTATAAAATATTAGTTACTTTACCTCTCAATCTATAGTATGAAACTAATAAACTTAAACCTATAGCAGATTCTGCACCTGCTAATATTATTATAAATAAAGCAAATATTGTTGCTTGGATATCATCATATATATTACCTATATATATTATTTTAACTGTTACTGTTAATAATAATATTTCTATAGCTATTAATAATGTAATGATATTATTTTGACTAACATAAAATGTTAACAAAGTTGATAAAATTGCGATCATTTTTTTTTATTTTTTTTGTAAATATTAATTATACTTTAATTCTTTTAATCAATTAATATATTTGTATTTAAAGTTAAAATTTAAATAATTTAATATACCATATTTTCGATGTTTTAATTATATATTATTCGTCATAATAGCAAATATAAGGAATAATAAAAATCTTAATTTATCTTATATTACTTTATTTTTTTATAATAGATTAAATAAAAAAAATATAAACTTTAAAAGGGGGATAATGAAATGCCCGCCATAGGCGGGCATATATTTGTTTTAAACCTCTTTTCTTTTATTTATATCTTCATTAATCTTTATTCCCTTAGTTTTACAATTATACTTTTATATCTATGAAATTTATAACATATAAATAGTTAAATATATACTCTATATAATTAATTATCTAAATTATATATCCATAAAGTAAAAATATTTAATTTATCTCTTAGTAGCCGGGGATATAATAATCTCACGAATGGAGATTATTTAGGTTATGAAAAACTAGAAAAAATGAAAAATAAGGAAGAGAATAAAAAAAAAAATAACCCGCCCACCTTAAAATATAAGGTGGGCGGGATTAAAGTATAATTTAAGATTTTTAAATATAGGAATATATGTGATTACGTAAAAACGTGTATATCTAAAAAGATATAAATCATAAAAAAGGTAATAAAACCCACGTATTAATAATAATAACGAGGTTTTATATAAATAACCTTCGGAATATTATAAAAAAAAATTCAACACATAAATCTCTAAGAGGTAATATGAAAAATTTAATTTTATCCCGCCTCCGGCGGGCATATATTATCTCCAACGCTAAAAGCGCTATAATGGAGATTATAAACTATTTATTTCCAATATAGAATAAAATGTTTTCTATAGAAGATATAACAGGAACTAAAATAATAAAGTAACTGAAATAATAAATAGTAGCAAATTGACCTAATACAATAAATGGAACTTCTACATGTAATTGACCTAAATTACCCAATAATAAGAAATTAAATACAAATAAATAGAATGAGAATTTTGATAATACTTTAAATGTATTACCTCTTATAACTGATCTGTCTGTTATAGGTAATATTAATAATATTAATATAGCAGCAAACATAGCTATAACTCCTCCTAATTTATCAGGTATTGATCTTAATATTGCATAAAATGGTAATAAATATCACTCCGGTACTCATTTTGTTATCATAAAATCTTTTAAATTTTATTTCTATATATTTCTATATAGTTCAGACTATGTTTTATTATTTTCTTATTTTTTAATAAGTTTATAATAGAAGCGCTCGTGGTTTAAAAATATTATTATCTATTTTTTATAACTAGTCGTTGAACATTTATATTCTTAAAATATAATTTTGCCCTTAATCTCTTAATAAATCATATCAATAATAAATTTGTTTCTTACCTTTTTTTTAGTTAATTATAACTAATACCTAAAAAAGATACTTTGTAGTATCTTATTTTTTATTACTTTGGCTGGATATTATTTTTTTTATTTATTTTAAGATATAGTTCAATTTTTATATTTATAATATGAATATTATTTGCTGCAAATTATCCTATAAAGGATTTTCTTGCAATTCACTTCTTTTTTTCATATCCTCCCACGCCCTATATATATATAACATACTTTATAAGATGTATGTTTTTTTTGGGTATATTTTTCTATAAGGTATTTATATCTATAATACTCTTAACAAATATAAGATAAATGAAATATTCGACAATATTTTTATCGATGCTGGAGTTACCATAGGGTTACCTGGTATATAGTTATCTGAATGCATTCTTTTTATCTGTGGACTATCTCTTCTATATTATTGAGTTACCTATTATTTAAATAAAGTATAAAAACATACTTCTCACGCTCTTTGGCATAAAAGTATATATATGACATTTTTTTTTATCGGGTATATCTTATATAATTTGTATTATATATATCCCTTGGATTGTTTTACTTAAATCTATAAATTTAATTTTCGCGCCCAAACATGTATCTTTTCTTTTAGATTAAAGCATAAAATATCCTTATAAAAAACATATGGATCTTTATTATATGCGACATAATAATCAAATTTATGAATATTAATTATTAAGGGGCATAGAATTTAAGCAATTATTTAAACAAGATTTATATTTATTTAAATTTTTTATTAGTAAAATTAAATTAACAGTATTTATATTGAATTTTACTTATATACATTAAAAATAAAAATAATATTAATTTGTATACAGAATTATATATATCTTAATCGTTATATTGGGGTTAATTATTCTTATAAAATTCGTATATAATCTTAGTTTATCGAATGTTAAACTTATTGAATTAAATAAATTTAATTAAGAATTTACTAAATTTTACCCGGCTCCGCCGGGTATAATATAGGCCCCCCGATTGAATAATAAAAAAGAAACTTCTATATTAGTTTTGTATAACTTTTTTATTTATTAATTATTTATAAGTAGTTTTAAATTATAATTTAACTGCTAATAATTTTGTTGCTAATAATTATATGCCTTTTAAAAAAGGTTGTTTATATATTTATATTATACCTAAATTTCCTTTATAATTTAATAGTAATATTTATTCTTTATCTAGTATTATTTTGGTTAATATCTATACTAGCCTTAATATTAATTATAATGAGTCTGATATAGAATATTATAAAATTTAATATCGTAAAAATAAAGGACCTAATAATAAAAAAAAATATATACTTTGAAAAGTTATATTTTATATGTCATAAATTTGTTATTATTTAAATACTATTTAATATACAAAAGGTGTGAAAAATAAATAAAGGGATAATAATATATATATACGTATAGTCTCTGAGATTCCTACTAAGTAAGATATAAATCTACTATTGGTTATCTGCTGATAAAATTTATTATAATAATATATTACTAAATAAGGTAAAATTTAAGTATTGATTAAACAAAGGGAAATTTACATTTAGTTTTATTATAAATTATTTAACAAATTGAAGGAAAAATGAAAAAAATAAATAATTTTCAGCAAATAGTATATATAGGCCATTCAAGACCTAATGTATTAGGTGAAAAGAAAACAAATAAACTAAATATTAATAAGAATACAAACACAGTTATTAAATCATTGAACTAAGCATCGATCCCATAGAAAACTATTAGGGTTATCAAATACTCGTCACCGAACCGTACGTGATAGTTTCCCATCATACGGCTCTCCATAACTTTATTCAGTCTTAAATTTAAACTTTTTTCGTAACTTCTATTTTTTTATAACAATTATTACATAATGGTATTTGTTTACGTATAGTTTTAACCTTTAAATAATCTAAAGTTCCCTCAATAAATTTAAGATCTTTTATTATTTTCATATTTTGTAATTTCCCGGCGTAGCCGGGCATATCTTCATTTATAGAGTCTGATAATTTAATAGAACATATATAACATTTATTATAAATTAAAGTTGAGAAAAATAAATTATGATTATATAAAGAAGATATATGAGTATAAAAATCTGATAAATAATTCTCCGTATTTATTTTATTTAAGTTTTTAGGTGATATTAATCTTCCTATAATTTTAGGTGTTTTATCTTTATTTCTATTATTATAATCTTTAATTTTAATTTTATAGCCAAATTTATCATAAACTTTAGCTCTATTAGATAATCTATATTTATGAGTTAAAGTACGTACAATAGTATCTCTTAAAATATATAATAAATAAACAGTTAATTTAAAATTTTTTACCGGGGAATAATAATTTAAATAATCTTTTATTATATTATTAGTTAAATTTATAATTTGAACAGGTTTTAAACTTACTCATGACTTTTGAGATTGCCCAACATGTTTACCTGGTTTTCTTTTTAATAATCCTGTTTTAGATAATTTATTTTTTATAAGATCTAGAGGTGCACTTAATTCTAATATTCACTTTTTTGTTTCTCTTTTATTATTTTTATTACTTATATCCTTATTATTTATTATAATATGTTTGATATATGTACCTAAAAATAATAGGCGTTTTTTATAAGTATTAATAATATACGGTGATATAGTTAATCCTAATTCTTTTAAACAATAATTAGAAATCATATTTAATATAATATTAATATCATTATAATTACCTTTAATAGCTACTAATCATTCATTAGAATATCTAATATAATGCCCGGAAAAAGAATTAAATATATTATGAGATAACTTAAAAGGATTAAATTCTTCTTTAAGAGGTGAAGATATTAGGATATCATTGAATTTTATTTCATTATTACAAATGGTCCGTAAACTTTTTTCATCTAGTTTATTCTCACTTATATCTTTATTTAAAAATTTAGTATTATAATAAATTTTATTATTATCTATTATTTTTGATATAAATACATCTAATTGATGTAAATAAATATTAGTTAAAATATGACTTAATCTAAATTCTGGATTTATTATATTATTATGTATAAATCCGGGGTATCCTGGTTTAATTTCCGCCTTTAAACTTTTTCTTATTAAATCTAAAAATCTTTTATCTTTTATTTTTTTTGTTAATATTTTCATTAATTTATCATGAGATATATCATAAAATTTTATATCTGCTTTAATTCATCATTTACAACCATTAAAATAACTATAAATATAATTAAGAGCAGTATGACAATTTTTATTAGGTCGATAACCATGAGAAACATTTAAAAATAAAGGATCATAAATAGCTTCTAATACGATTCGAATAATTTCTAATATTAAATTATCAATTAAAAAATCAATAGAAATAAAAATATCATTATGATTAGATTTGATAAAAAAAGGATTATGCCCATTTGGGTGGGTAAAATTAAAACTTTGATCTTTTAATTTTTTTATAATTTTATCCATTAAATCTGAGGATAAATAATCTGAAGAATTTTGATTTAAATTAATAGTTAATTTATGTAAAGGATGCGTAGATTTTAAATTTAAATAAGCCATATTTAATAAATCTTTATTTAATATGAAAGTTTTGAATAAATCACGATCTATAATATCATTAGGAAAATTTTTAGATCTTAAATTAAGACTATCTAATTTATTTAATACATTAATTGAACATCCTGTTCTAGTATTAAAAAATTTAAGATCATCGACAATGCGAGGAAAAGTTATTGATTTCCTTCATAGGGTACTTGAAGTACTTCATAAAGAATTACCTTTATTATATTTCAAAAAAGAACCTATTACTATGAAATCTCTGTTCGCATATCTATTACTAGATTCAGCGAATCCCGAAGTTGTATAAATCTCTCATAATTGACTTTTAGGTTCATCACTCATTTCCTTGATTATAAATTCATGATAATAAGTATTAATTATTGTTTTATTCATATATTTAAAGCCTATATAAATATAATTAATAAACATCCTAAGAATAGCGCGATGTTCTCTATTATTTCAGAGCTTTGGAAATTGATGTTTGAATAATCCAATTCTAACCATGAGTCATTCACTTAAATTTCAAATTTTATGTTTTACTATTTTTGATTTGAAAAATTTTTCTATACATGCTATGTTTAATAAATATTTTCATATATTATCTAAGTATAGTAGTGGAAGTATATAAACAAAATACTTGTTGCTATGTAACAACTGAAGAAATATACCACAACGGCGCACTTTAAATATAAAGTAACTATGCATAGGTATTCTATCTAAATTACCAGTTATCCCCACAGGGTTTGATGATCCATGTATATGTAATGCAATTAAATGCATTACAACTAATGCTGCTAATATAAATGGTAATAGGAAATGTAAAGGTGAAGTAGCAAACTATCCTTAAAAAAAAAGAGAGCCCTTCCCAAACCGTACATGATAGTTTCCCATCATACGGCTTTCCATAAATCTTATTCCTAACCTTATAAATTTTTTATTAGGAATTTTCTATAACCCAACGGGTATCTTAATTTATTTATCTTATATTTAAAACATTACGATGTTTTTTATAAATTTTTAACTTTTTTTTCTTATATAAAATCGAGGGATATAATTAACCCGCTTCGCGGGTTGATCATATCCCGCCCACCGAGGGTGGGCGGGATATAATTAGTATTAGTTAAAATAAAATAAATATATAAATAATGTAAAGAATATATAATGTTATTATTTGTTATATTTTAGCTTATTATATTATTTATCGTATTATTTTATAAGAATTACAACTAAGTATATAACGCTTTATAAGAGTATATATAAGTTAAAAAGATAAAAAGAAGGAAATAAATAAAGAAAAAAATAGAAAGTTTTAAAATTAAAGACAAAATGGGAATCTAATGCCTACCTATAAAAGGGAGATAATAGGTTTAAATGTCTATAATACCCAATATAAAAAATTATACTATTGTGTAGTATATTTTTTTTATGAATTAGTATTAATTAAAACAAGATTTACTGCTTCCCTTCTCTATACCATTATAAGTTTTAAAACTTACGATTGGTAATTTATGATTTCTCATAATTTTCAATACTACGAAAGCTCCGATACCTCAATATTTTCATATTTCAGGTATTCCCGGAGTACTGTTATTTCCCCTATTGTCATTTAGACCCTTCACTGATGAAATATATATAATATTGGCCCGATAAAAAAAAAATATAAACTTAAAAGTTAGTATTATACTTAGACGGGATGATATTATTCCCGGCTCCGCCGGGAAAATACTAGCTAAAAATATTATTAAGAATATACTGCAATCTTTGCAATGCAGATATACTATTTTTACAATCTCTAATGAGAAAGAGGGAAAGATGGCCCTGCAATCAGTTTGAAAGAAGTTCGTTAACCTAGTCATGTGACAACATCTAGCTTGATTAAATATAATCATATATAGCATGCTATTTTTTCTATTAAGTTAGCCTTAATTAGATAAGCTATAAGCTTTACGTATAGATTAAAAAATCTCTTAATAATAATACGGATTCTTTATAAATACCCACGATAAATATATCTTTAGAAAAAGAAATACAGAAAGGGTAAGTTAATTAAAATCAAGGAATAATAACCTTCTCACGGCGCACCAAAGAATCTTTGAATTGTAGGATTACTTACTGAGCTATTTATTTTAGCCGCAGCATTTTGCTGCGGCTAAGTTATAATTATTCTTTATAAATTTAAATTTATAAAATTTTTATAATACCCGCTTAAAAAAACATTCTTATTAAATAATATTTCTTTTGGATATCCTCCCACATTTAGGAGATTTATTTTCAATATATCTCTATATTGTTTGGACTATATCTTAATCTATTTATTCTCTTATCCCCTACTATTTTTATCTATCTTTATTAAAGTAATATTTAGTTTCTTCTTCGTCCATTTATATATTTTGTATTTTATCCTAATTTAGTTAATTATCAATTTAGTTATTTAAGCAATCATTCAAATTTTATCACCTATTATTATATATTTTCCCCCTACATTTTTGTTTATTTATATATATGCAATTATATACTTAATAAGTTTTCAAAAACCTTAAGCTTATATACTATACCCAGGATAGGGAATAATATAAAGTATAAAAGGGGGAATAATAAAGGAACAAGCATGGGCCCATTGACCCCTATAGGTATGAAAATATGCCCTTTAATGGGTATACATTAATCACCCTTAAATTGATCAGGAGCTAGATATATAATTATCCCGCGAAGCGGGATGATCATATCCCCCCCCTTTGGGGGGGTATAATTAACCTCAAAGTAAAAAAAAATACAAAGTTTGTATTTTTGGGATCAAATATCTAAAAAAAATAAAGAAAGAATAAATCATTTTTTTTTATATTGATTTATATAGCATTTTAAGGATATAAATAGATTTTCTACGTTTAGTCTCTGAGTAGCAAAAATTATAAATTTCACTACTGCTGATTATCCTTATGTCATTATGATTTTTACTAAAAATTAGTACATAAAAAAAAAAATAAATAATATGAAGATATTAAATATTTCATAATATCGGGCCGCCTACGGCGGCCCAATATTAAAAGGGATGTTCCAGCAAAAAGAAGAATGCCCGCCCATTTTATAAAACAAAAATATACTTTGTTAGTTGTATCTTATTTTCTGGGCGGGATTATAAATTAATAATCTATAATATGGTCCCTCATTAATCTTAAAACCTCCTCATATAACATTTTTATTTATTTATCTGTTTTACAGATAATATATATTTTTTTTATTTAATATTTACTTATAATTACTTATAAGATTAGACTATGTCATCATCCTTTATAACTTATAAAAAATACCAAAAGTATAAATAATGACCTCTATATAAATAAAATTTAAGGTTATTATTTATCAAATAATACTCGTCCAAGTATCCACCACTAAGTGGGGGAATTAGAAAGGATGTAGGGCGCTCGTGGAGATATTATTGTTATATGTACTCAATCTCTAGTCGTTGAACGTTTATATTACTTATATATATCTAATAAAATTTAATATAGTAATAGATAATTTACCACCTAAAGTAATAAAAAATTAGATACTTTATAGGGGCTTAAATACTATAAAAAAAAAATAAATTAGATATAAATACATATATAATATACTTCGCTTCATATTATCCAATAAAAAATGAACCCTATTAGAAGTAGATCATTAATTCCCGTCAAAGCCGGGTATATAATCATCGAGATCATTTATTAAGTAATCTAATACCTAGGACTTTTATGAAATTCACCCTATTTTCCTATATATTTTACAATATATGGCCGCTTATATGAGTTTTTATCTTATCTTATCATAAATTTTATGAAAATTAAATAAAATAAAATAAAAAAATATCAGGTTAACGGAACTAAATCTGAACCTATGAATGGTATAGCTGATAATAAGTTAGTTATAACAGTTGCCAATATTTAAATATTATTTATCCCTAAAATAAGGTTTAAATAACTATTAATAAGCCGGAAAAGCTTAAATAGTTTTTAAATGTTAAAATAAATAATACCATGTACTTATTAAATATAAATAAACAAAAGATAAATAAGTGAAAATTAAAATCGAAGTAAGTAAAAAAGATTTAAAAATAATTAAGATAAATATAAGGGAGATACCCCTATAAATAACGCCCACCTAAGGTGGGCTATAAATTATAACACTCTCATAAAGATAGTTATTTTCTATTATTAGTCACTTTTATTTTTGTTGATTTCATTTATATCTTTATAAAAGTTCGCATATTTTATTCAAATATAGGCATTTAAATTTATCTATAAATGAATAAAATAATTGTTTAATAAGCCTTGTGTATAATATATCTAAAGATATTATTATATATAATAAAAATTTCCAATAAAATAAGTAAAATTTATGATATAATCATGGGCCAAATTTTATGATAAAATCATAGGCCAAATTTTATTTTTTATCTATAATTATACCAGAGAGAGGTAAAATTAAAGAATATAAATTTAAGGAAATTTAAATTATAACCCCTAAGGGTTAAATATTCGAGTGCACATTAAGCATCATTACTGACACCCATTATTGAACCACTCTGTCGGGATATTATCTACCCACGGTCTTTTTATTTAACATATAAATTTGACCTGTTTTCAATAATGTTGCATTATTAAAAAATAATACTATATATTTTACTAATAAAATGACAAAATAACCAATAAAAAATACTTTAATACAAAGTATTTATTTTCATTGGGTAGGGATATCCATATTTTAAATTTATGTGCATTTTTTTTATAAATAATAAATAAAGTTATTTATCATTAAAATAATCACCAAATTTATATTTCATTGAAGGATATATAAAAGGTTTAACTAATTTAACTAATAAAGGCATAGAATCAGCATTAATATGAATAAAGAAGATAGAATTACCGAATTTATTAATACCAGATTTATGTAAAGAACAATTTAAATTATATTTTATTTTTAATAAAGATATAAAATATTCTAATTCATTTAAAGAAAAAGGATAAATAGTTAAATTTAAACCATTATTAACTTTAAAACCATTATTCATTATTCAAATAGCTAAAGCTAAAGGAGATAAATAAATATGTAAATTATTAGGTAAAATTTTTATTTCATTTTGCCTTGAATTTAAATTTTGTAATTCATTATTTACTGATATATATCATAAATTATATATTTTATTAAATAGATAATAAGTTCTAGTTTTAAATATTATTATTTTTTTTATTTTTCCTTTATTACCTAATCTAGATTTTATTTTTGGTACTTTTGTATTACAAATATCTAAATTAACTATTAAATTATGAAAATATAATAAATAATCATTATTACTATTTTCTAAATAAAATAATATTTTAGTTCCTTTACTCTTTTTACGATATATAGCTTTAGCATTACCTAATAATGAACCATATATTATTTCAATCCCTGCTCTTTTAATATTATTCGATATTATCGAATTATTTCTTCTTTTTTCTTTTAATTCTTCTTCTTTATTTTTTATACTTATTTCCATTTCCTTTATTTTCTTCTTTATTTTTATTTTATTATTTATGTTTTTAGACATTTTTAATAAAAATATATTAGATATAAAATTTAGTAAAAAATATTTAAGGCAAAAAAGATTACCTCAATGACTCATCTGTCCGTAAACTAAACAGTATAATTTAAATACCATAAAACCTTGAAAAAAATTTATACATAAAATAAATAATTTAATAATAATTAACCATTAACATAAGTGTAGACAATAAAATAAATATAGGACTTAAATAAAATCTTAATTATATAATGTATAGTAATAAAATTGGAACCCCAAAATTATAACCAATGGAATATATTATTCTCAAAATAATATGATATTAATAAAATATTTATTGAAATAAATAACAATAAATATGTTTAAATTCGACTGTGCATTAAATATCATTACAGATACCCATTAATGAAGCAGTCTGTAGCGATTATTTATATAACCGACGATCTAATTTTAGTTTAATCGTTTTCATTAATGTTGCCGATAAATATACCCAAAGAGAGTTAATAATCCCTCTTTAAAGATATAAGATTAATAAATTTATTCGTATGAGTTATTTTATCATAAATACCCAAGGATATCTTATCCCAATGGGATGAAATATAATTTAACATACAATTATTTACCCACCATATTTAACCTTTTTGTATAAATAAAAATGGGTAAATTCGAATAATTATATTATTCCTATTTAATATAGGTTTATCTATGATTAATAAATCATATATCTTACTATAATTTTTCTTATAAAAGTTACAATTATAAATATAAATATATAATATTAATACTCCAGGAATGAAATTAAAAAATAATACCTATCGGCGGGTTATTAAGATACCTTATAATAAAATACTTAAATAAGGCAATAATAAAACCAAAAATTTAAATATAAAAAAATATAAAAATAAGAAGGATACCCGATCAAAAAAGGAGTTATATTTAAAATAAAAGATTATTATTAGTAAAATAATAAAAATTAGAAAAATATAACAATATCAAACCTGTAAAAAACAGAAAAAAATATATCTGTTTAATACCTATAGAAAAGGTAAGTAAAAAATATTATATATATAAAAAGATAGACTATCTAAAAAAATAATCATAATAAACCCCTCCAGCAAAATGCTGGAGGGGTTGAAAGGTATTAGGGTATAATGGGTAATAAATTTATCCCATATCCCCGCCAAGAGCATATAAATATATACTAATATATAACCTGCAGCTAAGCTGCGGGCTTTATATATATTTTATAGGCATGTTTAAAATTTGACAATAATTAATCAGATATTTTAAGCTATATAATACCTTATTATATACATATAAATATAACATCCCCCGTTTGGCGGAAGTATATAATTAAAATTAACTTTAAAAGAGAAATCATAAAACTAAAAATCTTTATACAAATTATACCCGAGGGGTAAAATAAGTGAATAAAAAAAGGATAATATAAACTCTATAAAGGAAAATATAAGCTAAAAATAAGAGATTAAATATATAGTCAATATGGGGGGGCCCATAATTATATTCCAAAGGATATGATCATCCCCGCGAAGCGGGGATAATTATAATCCGCCCACCTTAGGAATCCTTAGGTAGGCTCTAATTATATAACTATCTTCTCATAAAGATAGTTATTTTTTATTAGTCTCATTTTTCTCTTTGATATATTTCTTTGTTATTTATCCTGATATCCTTCCTTAAACCTTTTATAATATAATACCTAACGCATTGTGGGGAATTTCCCTGTAATTGGCCAGGCATTATTAATTATAATAATAAAACAATATCTTTGTTTTAATCTTATTTTGTATGATTTTATTCTTGGAATAATTTTAGTTACCTAATATTATATAAAAGGTAAAACCCACCGAAGGAATATAAAGAAAAAATAAAAGTATTTTTTTTTTATGGTTTATAAATTAATTACTAATTCCCCATTAAATATATACCAGGATTAATCTTATTATTTCCCTTTTAATAAAAAAACATAATTTGTTAGATGTATGTTTTTTAATAGGTATTTTATTAAATAAATAATATTAACTATAAATAATAATGTTATATCCGACTATACAGGATATATTTAGTTTTATAAAAAATTGTAAAATATCTGTAAATAAGATATAAATAAAATAAATCACCATAATAGATGATTTACGCCGCCCACCTTTGGTGGGCGTGATATAGTTTAATCTAAAGTCTTAACTAATTTTCTATAAATCTTGCATATTCTGCTTTTATATTATAATTTGAATAAGATGGACGATTAATTAAACTAGATTTTAATTTACTCTCGGATATATTATCATTATTAATAAATTCTATAAAAGAATTATTTTTATTAATATGCTCATTATTTAAAAAAGATTTAAATAAATCAGGGATATAAATATTACCTAATTTAAGAGAACGTTGTATTGTTTTAGTACTACAACATAAAAAATGTGCAGCTTGTTCTATTGAATTAAATTGACATAATATATTATTATTATTTATATCATTAGTAATATTAGGGTCAATAATATAAATAATTTTACGAGAACTTTTACTTATATTAAGAAGACTCTCAGGACTGAAATATTTAGAAGAACTATTTATAGTTTGATTTATTGTTTTATTTTTATCTATAAAATTTTGATGTTTCTTTTTTAATTCATTTAATAATTTTAGTCTTTCTTTATATAAAGATAAAGATGATAGATTAATATTATTTTTAAAATTAAAATCTTCTAAATTTTTTTTATCTTTAAAATTAGGTATATTAGTTAAAATATTATATAAAGGAGTTAAAATATTAATATAAGAAGTTTCTAAAGCTAATAATTCTAAATTATTAATATCACTATTAGTAGGTTTAGGATAATATAATAATATACCAAATACAAAATTATTTAAACCATATTTATTAATAGATGATTTAATTAATTTATTTTCTTTTTTTTCTATTAGATAGTTTCTAAATATATTATTTAATTTATTAGTCCCTCCAGAACCTATATAATAATTCTTAGTTATTTTATTTATAATAATATAAACACCTGATTTATCTTTTAATTCTTCACTTATAAGAAGTTGAACTGAACCGATATTTAAATCTTCTCATCATTTTATAGGTGTTATACCTATATCTTTAAATATTAAATTAGGTAAAGTAATATCTTTTTTTATATTAGTATTTATAGTTTTATAATTTCTTTTAAAATTAACTCTATGTATATTATTATTATGTCAAATATTATTACCTTTAGAGATATATAATTTAGATTTTGGGCTACTATTAATATAACCCATAAATGCAGTGGCCATTGTTAATATAAATATTATAACTCCTATTGATCAAACTAATACTCTAGGTGTTTTATAACTTCCGTAATATAATGCTTTACCTATATGTAAATACAGTAGAGTCAGCCGTATACAAAATATAACCGCACATTCAGCGGCATACCCCTTCTTAGTACTGCTCTCCGAACCGTACGTGATAGTTTCCCATCATACGGCTCTCCGGGTTAAAACTTTCCTCTCTTTCCCCTTTTATCTTTTGTTCTTTCTTTCTTATTTATCCTCCCTTTATTTTACCCTCTCATAATCATATATTTATATATATTTTTTTTTATGATTTATTTAATAACAAATTTTTATTTATTTATTAAATTAAGGTATATTAATTGCTAATATGGGCCCGCCGAAGGCGGGCCGATATTATCCCCTCCGGGGAAATATTCATATTAGTTATATATAATATATACTTTAAGTATTTAATTAAATTTAGGTATTATTAATTTATAAACTCTGAGAACAATATAAAATATTAATTCGATTTACCCTATAGAATAATTAATATAAAGATAGAAAGAAAACGAATATAAGCATACCCGCCTACGGCGGGTTATATCTCCCTTAGTTATAAATATACAATTTTATTATGGGATATTTCCCCTAACTTTTTACCTATATTTTAACCAATTTAATCCAGTAATTATTTAACTTAATAATTAACCAACTAAATTTAATACTATAATATTTATCATAATAATAAATTTAATATATATCTAAGAAAATAAGTTATAAGGAATTTTTTCCTTATTTAAAATACCTAAAATAAATAATAACATAAAAAATGTAAGTAAATAATTTAAGCCTTGGGGATAAAAATTATATAACCAAAAACTAATAAAAACATTAGTTATGTATCCCGCCCACATAAAGTGGGCGGGAATTAAAATTATTATATATAGATATTTGTAAATTATATATTTATTTTTATATAAATATATCATTAAAAAAGAAAAATAACAAAAAATAAATTTTCCTAAAAAAAACAAGTATGTTTTTTTTTAGATTCGGGCGTTAATGAAAGAAATAAAATATGCTAGAAATAAAATTTTATATAAAAACTATATAAAAATTTATATAAAGAAAAATAAGTTTTAACCTTGGTGTACTTCATAATATAGAAAAAATCTAAATGATCCCCTTAGGGGATGATAATAACCGCCCACCTTAGGTGGGCGGATATATTATTACTATTACAACCTCCGTTTTCGCATTCTAATTTAAATAAAAAGAAGAGGCGATTAAATCCCGTGGTTCCATCACTTTCCTCTTTGATAATAAAAATGCCAGTAAAAAAAACAAACTTTCAAAACAAAGAATGTAAATTAATAATAAGAAGGCAGAGAATCCCGAGGGGAATTATCGAGTCTGAACGAATTTAGCTGCTTGCACTTTATATTTCAAAAATATTGAAACTCTATTGGCTTAAGGTCTATAAAATATGTTTTGTATACCATAAATTACTAAAATTACCAAAATGTATAAGAAAATACATACTTCTTTAATAGTAGAGAAAGTGTAACAAGTTTGTGAACCTCAGCATGTTCGATTCCTTTAAAACTCCTGCTATAACAATAATTATCTTATTAGGAATAAAAATGCCAGAGAATAAAGGTACCCATAGTTAAAAACTGACCTAAATAGGTAAAATACTAGACTAAGTATTCGTGGAAAGAGTGACTCACACGGCGCACTACAAATAAAGAAAAAAGATGCTCCATTAGGTAGGGTCAGCATCATACAAGTATAAACTCTTCTTAACTGCCCTCAGAACCGTACGTGATAGTTTCCCATCATACGGCTCGCCAAGAAATAAAATTCTAAAGAATAAAAGATTTAGTTAATATATGATTTTTTACCTTCACAATTTAAGTAGTTTTAATCCTTTTTATTTTTGTATTTTAATTTTTTTTCTGTAACTGGATCTCTTAAATTTTTTCCAAATTTCATAAATACTTTTCTTGCTGTTTTCAATTTATATTTCAATGTTAAAGTTAATGCACATGACATTACTAATAACCATATAATACGTTTTAAAGAATAAAAATTATCAACATTAGAATAATATGATCATATATATTTTATTTTTTTATTATAAAATGTTATAATAAAAGAATGACTAAAATTTACTAAATCTTTTCTAGATGTAGCTAAAACTTTATTAAGATGATTACGTTTTACAAATTTATTTATTAATAAATAATTTATAATATTATACATATCAGCATTAACAATAAATTTATTATTTAAAACATTATTAGTAGAAGATTGTTTAACAATATTTTTAGGTTTTAAATATCTAACACCTAAAAAATTAAATCCCTTATTAATTTTAGTAATTTTCTCATTATAAATATTAAGATCAAAATTAAAGAAAAATTCTTTAAAAATTAATAAAATATTATAAGTATCAAAATAAGAACCTAAAATAAGAATAAGAAAATCATTAGAATATCGAATAAAAAAGATAGGATTATGAAATAAAACGACAGGATCACGGGGTAACCCGGCCTTCGGCCGGGCAATATTATTTAAAGAATCTAAATTTAAATTGGTATTTTTTAATTTATATCCCGAGCATGTTTCTTTTTTTGTATTTATATATTCTCCTATTTTTTTATCTAATTTATTTAATACTATATTTATTAATAAGGGACTTAATACACTACATTTAGGTAAACCTTTACCAGTATATCGTAATATACGCCCATTAATTGATATTTTTACTTTAATAAATTTATGTATTAATTCTAATGTTCTATGACATTTAATATTTTCTTTTAAAATATCCATAATAATTTTATGAGATATATTATCATAACAATTATTAATATTCCCATTAATGACTCAATTATAATTAGTATCATTTAATTGTTTTAAAGCATAATTAATCCCCCTTCGGGGGATATACTCACCCCCCCTTCGGGGGGGATAAATATTAGATATATTACTAATTATAGGTTTATATATTTTTTCTAATAATTTAAATAATGCTTCTTCTATAATTATATCATTAATAGTATCTATATTTAATATACGTTTATTATCTTTAAATTTAATAATTTGAAATATAAATTTACCATTACGTAAAGAATTAGCTAAATTAAAAAAAGATTTATCATCATTTAAGGAATTAAAAAAAAGAAAATTATGAAAAGAATATAAAAAAGGGGAATGATCCGCGCCCATGGGGCGCGGATATTTTGTTTTCTCTTTTATTTCTTTATTTATTATTTTTATATATTTCTCATTTGATAATATATTTATTAAACCATTATATTTATTATCTAAACACTTTTTAAGTTCAATATCTAATCAAGTATGATACTTTTTAATCAAGACTTGATTTTTATGTAACTTATTTATTTCTCTGTTTTCCTTTTGACTATTTAAACTATTAATAGTCATACTATGAAAACTCCGTCTCCGCATATTAAAAATATTAACATTATAATTATTAAAAATATAAAGCCCTGAATAACTGGGAAATACCAGGACCCTAACAATATAATAACCCCACAGAGGGGGAAAATCCCCGGCCTTTGGCCGGGTATTATTAATTATATATAATAATATATGATTTAAGCATTTTTTTAATAAAAAAAAACATACTTTGTTAATGTTATATATATAATTATTTATAACATAGGCGGTTCGATCCCTTGGTTCACTCTTACTAATTTTCGTGATCACATTTAGATACTTGCTCATTAAAAGCGCGCCCTTATCTAAAAAAAAACATACATGTTTTTTTTTAGGGCGCCGCATATATATTTCCCTTATACCTTTTATTACCTCCATTAAAACTCCATGCATTTTTAATAGTTTAAGGTATACATAATTTAATATATTTCCACATATAAAGTGGAAAATTTTTATGGTATATACTATTACAGGGTAATGAGTATCAAGTTTGTTAGCCTTATCTTGTGTGATGCCCAATTTACTTATATCTAAAGTTATCTCTCATAAGTATTTTTTACTGATTGCTATACAACCTAATAAGTTATTAACATAATTAAATTGCACCAGAATTGGGTACATAAATTCTAAATTTAGAATTGGTAATACTATGTAAAGTTCTATAACTCGCTTAGTAAGGTGCTCTCAAGGCGCACCATGGATATATCTTATTAATCATCCACCATTTACAGTAGGGTCAGCCTATCTTTGAACTGCCCTCCAAACCGTACGTGATAGTTTCCCATCATACGGCTTTCCATGAATTACTCTTTAAATTATTCGCCCTTCATTTTATCCTCGTATTTTTTCCCTCCGTTTATTCTTCCTTATATCTTATCTATACTTTATCTCTTTTATCTTTAATTTTTTTTATTCAAATATATGGTACATAAAAATTTTAATATTTCCCCAGCTATGCATAAGGATATCAAAATAAGGTATTAAATGGAAGTTTATTAGATACCCGCCCACCAAAGGTGGGCGGGTTTTATACCCTTCCCCCGCCCTTTGGGCGGGCTTATCCTTTTATTTATCTTTTATTTATACCCCTTATATATACATACTTTAATACTTATATCTTATTTATTTTATAAGATATCAAATGTATGAATAATTAAATTAAATAATAAAATATCATACCGTATAAAATTTAGGATAAAATCCCCCTGATTATAACTCTAAAAACCGAGATATATAAGGTAATAAAAAATATAGGTAAAATATGAATAAATAAGAAATCCCTTAAGGGTTAAAATAAACATATTCGGGATTAATATATAGAGAGTCAAATAAAACCCATAATAATTTAAAGATATACAATATATATAATTTAAATGAAAAGCATTTTACTTTAAAATAATATAAATGTAAATAATTCACTAGTCTCCTTTTCAAATAAAAAAAATCATAACCATAACATTAAATAAAAATATAAATGTAAAATATGGGTAAGATACAAATAATTAATTTAAATTGATACTACGAGACTTCCGAGTCCCCATTTATACGAAAATTGTATAATATACCCGCCCACCTGAGGTGGGCGGGGATACCCCGCGGTGCGGGAAATTAAGGGGTTACTTCCCTCAGTTCCGATACGTCTATCTTTAATGTCCTTGTGTTCTTAGAATCTTGCATTAATTATTATCTATTTTTTAGATTTTAAGCTATTTTTTTTAGCTGGTAATACTTTTTAGTCAATATATATATTGCGTAATAAATATATATACTTAGTATTCAATTGTATAATTTATACATCAGAACTATAATTAAAATTCCCCATTAATGTATCAAGTTTCTTATCGTATTCATAAACACTTCCAAAAAAGAAATATAAGTTATAAAAAGGTATAACCCCTATTTATCCCGGCGAAGCCGGGTTATAATCCCCCCACGAAGGGAGTATATATTTTTATTAAATTTCTTATTTATGTCGCTATCCATTTACTGAGTTTATTAAACTTACCAGTATCGTGACACTTATTGGCAATTATTATAATAAATATATTCTATAAAATATATTCAATTATAGACTAAAATAATTGATATACTGGACTGTATATTTTCAACGTTCGACACAGAGGCGCACTCACGCATTATATGTTCTACTGAGTTAAATGCTAATTCAATATTACTAGAATAGTGAACTAAAAACCCCTATCCTTAAAGATAAAAGCTTTCGTTCCCGAACCGTACGTGATAGTTTCCTATCATACGGCTCTCCATTATTAATATTCTTTATCTATTTTAATAAAAATAAACATAATTAAAAATATAATTTAAAAGGGTTAATATTTTTTATGTATAAATAGAAAATTTTAACTAAAAATTTTTTAAACTAATAGTATTTATTAATTTACCATTCTTATAATTATTTATTGAAATATTATTACCATATTTTTTTAAAACTTGAGCTCTAGTTTTTAATTTCATTTTAGCAGCAATAGTACATAATACAGAATCTTTAATTATAAAATAAATATAACTTCTTAATCTTGCTTTATTATTAACAAAAGAATAATAATTAAGATACCACTTAATAATACTATTAGCTAAAGATATAATTTGAGAAAGTTCCAAAGATAATCAAGTAGTCTTAGTTATACCTTTATGATTAATATGAAATTTAGCCATATAAAGTTTCTTAGAAATAAGATTCATAGGTGCAATTAACATTAAATTATCTTTAGGGTAGGATATATTATCAATAGAATTTTTTAATTTTATTTTAGATCTTATTATATCTCTATTTGTAGAATGCTTAATATTAGTATCTAAAAATAAAATATGCCCGCCCTTCGGGCGGTAACTATTAATAATTTTAAAATTATTATGTGTTAAATTAATACCTAATTCATTAATACAAAAATTAATAATTAAATTATTAATAATAACGGTTTCTTTATAAGAACCATTAATTGCAACAATTCAATTATCAGCATATCTAACATACATAAATTTCTTATCAACATCAGATATACTTGCCCTAAAATTATAAGATGTATTAATAAGTTTATCTGAGCATAAATAATTATTATTCTTTTTAACAGTACTTAATTTATTATCAATATTTAAATATTCTTTAATAGTAAAATAACTATTATCAATATTAAATTTAGATTTTAAATCTAATATAAAAGAATCTAATTGATGTAAATAAATATTAAAAAGAATAGGGCTAATTATAGAAATACCCCCTCTTTGGGTGAGTATTATGTCATTTTTCATTTTATTATCTAAATAACCTGCTTTAAGTGTTTTACTTATTAAAGCTATAAATCTTTCATCTCTAATTCTTTTTTTTAGTAATATTATTAATTTATCATGTGGTATTTTAATATTTTCTATATCTTTATTTATTCATCATGTACAACCTTTAAAATTATTTAAAACATATTTAAGAGCTGTATGTCTAGTTCTATTTGGTCTATCTCCATATGATATATTATAAAAATTAGGTTCATAAATAGCTTCAAGAATTAATCTAATAACTTCTTGAACAAGTAAATCTATAGAATTATTTATAATATCCGTATTAGATTTATTTATCCTATTATCTTTAATTGTTGTATATTTAAATGTTCCTAATCTTAATTTTTCTATTAAATTATCTAATATTTCTATTGATATATTATTTAATCATTTAAATTTAGGATTTTTCCTTAATTTATCATATGCAAATTTTAATAAATCTTTATTTAATATATAATTATTATAAATTTTCCTATCTATAATTTTAGAATTATTTTTACTATAAATAGATAAATCATTTAATTTATATAATACCTTAAAGTTCTTTCCGGAACCAGTACTATATAATCTAATGCTATTAATAACTAATACGTTTTTCTGTATATTTCTATTAGAAATATTTCATAATCTATTAAAATTATTATATATCATATTTGATACAGATTTATTCGTATTTCCTTTCACATAGATATAAAAATCCTTAGTGAATACCGTAGTCTTTCTTGTGTTCAAGATATATATCTTTTTAGGTTGTTCACTCATACCCTTAATATTAATAATATTAATACATCTCATAATTATTGTTCTAATAAAGTAATGCACTCATACTATATTATAAAAATGATTAGCCCTATTACTGTCTAGGCATAAGTTATTAGCTTGTAACGATTGGGAATTGAACTTTAAGCAGTATAGCTTTAACCATAAGATTTTATCTAATAATGAAGTATATAACAGTTTCAACACTAACATTATTTTTTCCCAACATGCTATGTTTAATAATTGATTTCCCAATATATCTAAGTTGGGTGATTTTATTATTTGAACAAAATAATATCTGACCTTATTCAGATTAACACAAGAACCTCTACGGCGCACGTGCATTGCTAAAAATATACCTGAAGCTATTTGTATAACTAAGCATAATCCTAATAATGAGTGTGGTCAACTTATACAATCAGTTTATTACGATCTTGTTGTTGCCACCCAAACCGTACGTGATAGTTTCCCATCATACGGCTTTCCCCCTGATTTATTTTATATACTTTCTTTTTATTATTTTACTCTTATTTTTTCTAATACCGTACCTTATATTCCTACTTAACTAGAAATATTATATTTATTAATTTTAACATACCTATAAAAACTTCTTATATACATAATAAACCATTGTTGGCCATTCTAATATTAAGTTATATATATCTTTCATCTTTTTGGCCCAGATTTACTAATCTCCTACACATAGTTATATCTCTTTTATAAAGAGTTTTATATTTTCTATGCCATGGAAATATATATTCTAATTTTTAAATTATTATATAGTATGTTTTTATAATTAATATAAAAGAGGATAAATAAAAAGTGAAGTAATAAAATTTAATGCCCGGCCTTCGGCCGGGTATAAGTCATTATCTTGTAAATAATTTTATTTCTCCCTAATTTAATATATATATGTATCATTAATTTATAGTTTATAATTATATAAGTATATAATAAGTAATAAATTATTATATATATAAGAATATAAAATAAAGGGCATATAAAATATTAAAATTATTTACAAAAATCAGAGTGATATACTTCATATAATATAGCCTAAGGCGATATCAACCCCAGAGGGGATAATATAAATTAAATTAAAGCAAGATAATATATCGCAAAGAGATAAATTATAAGGCTATAAATTTAATAAATAAAAATTACTATTATATCTCCGTGCCCGCAATAAAAACCCCTAAACGAGGGTTAAATAAACCCGAGGAATAAGGATAAATAGAGGCGGTTACATCCCAAATTCTTGATTTATCTTATTACAATAAATAAAACCTTAAAGAATAAGGAGATATTTAATTGAACTATAATTAGCTGCTTGCGTATAAAATAAACTCAAAAATAACCTAAAAGTAGGTAATTAAAATTTATAATTAATGAGTTAATATTAACTTTATATTAAAGTGGTGTGAAATAGGTTATCTTATTTTAAAATGTAGGTATATTTTTAAAATCTTATTTCAATCAATATAATAATAGGCTATATTATCCCTAAAAAAAACAAGATGTTTTTTTTATGTCGGGAATATTATATAGCCTATATGTGTGATATATGAAAAATATCACCTATACGTATCAAGTTTGTTATCCTCAGCATATATAGAGCAACTCGGATAAGCTAATAGAAATATATACCGAAATGGTATATAATGGGGCCGTCGGTAGACGGCCCCGATATTTCCTTTCTTACCCTTTCATTATTTGCTATCCGTATGTCTACTTTATTAGAGATAGAATACGTAATAATGAGTTGTATAAAATTTGATAACATTTTATAGCTACTTACAACAATTTGTAGCACAGATAAATCAATTAGATGGCGCACACCTACATTTCATCAGTAGTTTATTGAACTTGGTTGTGGACTATCTATTAAATAACTATTTGCTAACGCTAAATAAGGATTTGATTTTCTAATTGTCATTTTTTTTTT
>VATE01000266.1:4844-17616 GCA_008065195.1 Metschnikowia amazonensis | reverse complement strand
TATTGGTATAATATTTTTGTTGTATTGGTATAATATTTTTGTTGTATTGGTATAATATTTTTGTTGTATTGGTATAATATTTTTGTTGTATTGGTATATTATTTTTGTTGTATTGGTATAATATTTTTGTTGTATTGGTATAATATTTTTGTTGTATTGGTATATTATTTTGTTGTATTGGTATATTATTTTTGTTGTATTGGTATGAATCATTTTGAAAAATACTGTACTTCGCACAATCTTCAAACCAAATGGAAAATGTTTCACACCAACTTTTATAGAATTCAATATTTGAAAATTTATATTTGAACGATTGCTGAATACGCTTCTTGGAATCTTCAATCAACGGTCGCAACGGAAAATACTAAATTTACATGTTATGTGTATATTAAAACTTTATTTGGTATGAATAATTTGAAATATTGGAATGAATAATTTTGTCGCACTGATATGAATCATTTTGAAAAATACTGTACATCTGTTGTCATTTGATTCTCATTTGATTCTCATATAATTCTCATATAATTCTCATATAATTCTCATATAATTCTCATATAATTCTCATATAATTCTCATATAATTCTCTTTAATTCACATTTAATTCACATTTAATTCACATTTAATTCACATTTGATTCACATTTAATTCACATTTAATTCACATTTAATTCACATTTAATTCACATTTAATTCACATTTAATTCACATTTAATTCACATTTAATTCACATTTAATTCTCATTTAATTCTCATTTGACATTTGATTTACATTCCTCTCAACATTTGTTCATATTCCTGTTCACATTTGATATTTGATTCTCGCTTGTTCTTATTTCACATTACTGTTTACATTTGATTCACATTGAGCATTTGTTCACATTTGTTCTTATTCTCATTCGTTCACATCTATTCTTATTCTCATTCGTTCATTCTCATCTATTCTTATTCACTTATTCTCATCTATTCTTATTCACTTATTCACATTTATTCTTATTCACTTATTCTCATCTATTCTTATTCACTTATTCTCATCTATTCTTATTCTCATTTTTTCACATTTGTTACTCATTTATTTTCACCTCTCAATCTCTTCTCTTTCCTTCACTCCTCGAATCAGCAAATCTCCCATTATCTAAAGATCAAAATCTATTGAAGGATCTTTAAGCAAGTCAATCTCTGTCCCATCGTCCATCACTAACATAATGTATTCCATGTCAAACGGCACGAGCTTTGAAACACGTTCTGCCTTCATTTTAAGCGTGCCGCTTTGGTCATCTCCCTTGACCCGAAACTCAATGTCAATTTTGCCTTGCGCAGTATTCAAAGTGCCCCAGATCCAGGGCCATGACGATTGGTAGCCAATGTTGGAGCCAAGACTCTCTTTGGCGTGCTCTGACCGCCGCAAACAATAAAGCACAGAGTTGATGATTGGCGATCGGGTTTTTTCGTAGTTGAAAATAACAACACAGCTGACTGTGATTCCCACTGCATAAAGCCAAAAGTACCGCTTGTTCTTCTTCTGGTCTGCAAATGGGTCCGGAAATTCCCGGTCTATGGTCACTTGCCGGGGGGGCAACGGTGTGTGCGGGAAAGTCGAGTTTAGGCGTGCAGCCAAGCTAAACTTGGGCTTCGGCCATGCTTGCTTTTTGACACACTGGAGTGACCGGATCATATCGTCTTCTTGCCTCAAAGCTTCTGTGGTGAGCTGCTTTAGCGAGGGAGGTTTTTTCTCACGCCGGTCACGTGACATTATCCCCACCACCCACCACCACCATCACACAGTCAACGCCCACAATCAAGTCCAAGACTAAAGTACCTGGAACATGAGGAAATTTTTCAAAATTTTCAGAATTTCCAAAATTTTCAAATTTTGATCTCTGCAACTCGAAATCCCGTAAATTTATGCTGCTTTGTCTTCAAATGCAAGGTCATATCGTCAGAGATCGCCTTGTAAAAACATACCGGATTCGTCCCGGCGTATAGTAAAGCCAAACACCTTCACCAATATATTCATGAAGATGATTCTTTGCAGGGGCTCTTTGGGAAGGCCCAAAAGGCAAACTTCAGCGCAGAACATTTCCCCGCAAAATTCAAGAAGATCTCTGCAGAAACACACAAAGTCTTTTTCATATCTGATGAAGTCACACTCCATCACCAAATCAGAAAAGTAGATCTGCATGGTCTGGTGTTCCAAGTTCCCGCGGATCACCAGGCCCTGCTTCCACGTAAGGTTGAAGCTTCGATTGTCTTGGGGTATTTCGCAGTCAAAGACGCCACTTGTGGAACGGAGCGCTTTTAGTGGAGAAAGAAGCAAAATCAGACATATTTGAACGCTGCATAATGTCCTTGGTTTCTTTTTGGATGTTCATATTGGCTGGTTTCTTGGGTCGAGGTTTCGGTATTGAGGTTCTTCGTATCAAGCGCGTAGTGGAAACCACACTTAGTGGGCACTGAGCATGTGCGAGCACGCACGTGACGCATCGCATGGCCTTGAGGAAAACTCCACCTTCTAAGCATCACTTCTCCAATGGCAAAAAAAGGTATGCAACTCCCTTGGTCACCCCTTTGACATGTACTAACGACAGTTTCCAAGCACAGCAGAGCTGCTAGAAGAGGTGAGGTGGCAGTTGAGGGCGAGGCCCAGGTATTGGAGCGTTTGCCCAGGGAAGAAAACAGCGATGTGCGTAAGTCCATCATCAGAACCACCATCAAGAACGAAAACCTATTGGCCAAGAAAATGGAAAGGACCCTGGTGAAGAAGCAAAACAAGAAACTGACCAATACCCTAAAACACAAGACCGAGCGTAACTCCAAGTTGCAGGGTGTGCTATCGGCCAAAATCCAGCAGTCGATAGATCGGGCTCGATATGTCCAAAGCCTGAGAAAGGCAGGATGGGATGAAATCAATAAAGGTCTTCGGATTCGAAACTTGAATAACGACATTGTGGATAGCCACATTGGAAGTATGGAGGAGCGGTTAGTCGCAGAAAAGGAGCACAATGACAACGCTTTCAAAAGCACAAGCAACACGTTTGCATTATTAGAAGAGGAATAATCCACGATAGCATTTGTAGGTCTTTGGGTTTGATTTAGATTGCATTAGATAATAAAAAATTGAGTTTTTTGTCCATTCGATTCGAGTATAATATGCTGACTGGAGATCAATACCATCATCTTTATTGATTTGGAAACTCTACCAGATTGGCTGTCAAGATATAGAATCAGTTGTCATCAGTCTTCAGTTTCGTCATCAGTCTTCAGTCTTGTCATCAGCCTTCTCTTCAGTAGTTCCAAAATTATTTTTCAACATCACTCCCTCACTAGAAGATGCAATTATGATGAGGAAGAATAGAAATGTGGATTCGGAATCTGGCTTTATATATACCGCGACAAGCTTTTTGCAACCAGCAACATCCGTATTTCAGATTACAAAATCATATGCAGCTTGTGATACACGCAATGCAGAATACCCCCTTCTTCATTCACAAAGAGAAGACCCCCGTCGCCCCAGGCTGCAATGGCAAATATACAACGTGCTATGTGCAGGCATGCTTTGATTTGCATAAGTCCTGAAACACCCACGCGCTTACAAACACCTTGGCATCCATAGCGCAAATATAAATAGGCTCGCATCCCCCGCTAAAACATATGTTGGGCTTAAAGTTGACAGTGTTGTCATGTTTACTGGCAGCGAGTGTACAAGCACAACAATATGTCAAATTCGACAAGAGCAGTCTTTCGCCAGGCTCGTTTTTTGAAACATTTGACACTCCCGATTTGGACCAAGCTGGCTGGCACATCTCCACGGGCTTGAAGGAGGGCCGCATCTCATACAATGGTGTGTGGAAAATTGAGGAATCCCACCGGTACCCGGCATATTCCGGGGACATGGGCCTCGTAATGACCACCGAGGCCGATTACTACTCCATCTACAAGCGGCTTGCGGAACCCATCGCTTCCGACGGCAAAGACCTTGTGTTCCAGTACGAGGTCAAGTTCCAGGATGGAATTGAATGCGGAGGTGCATACTTCAAGTTGGTTTCAGACGATACTTTCGAACCCCACAAATTCAGCGACCAGGTCAAGTACGAGGTGATGTTCGGGCCAGATATCTGCGGCTCCAACAACAAGGTTCAGTTTATCTACATCAAAGATACTCATAACGACACCATCCACAGCGAATTGCGCACGCCGCCCATGGCTCGCAATTCGGAGTTGCTGACCTTGTATACACTTATTATCCGGTCAGATCTCGAAGTTGAGATCCGGATCAATGGTGAAACTGCCAAAAAGGGCCATTTAATCAATACTCCCCATTTCATGCAGCCAGCTTTGAGCGTGCCCCAGCTTATTCCAGACACTTCAGTCAGCAAACCCGAGGACTGGGACGATCGGCCGGTGATTTTGGATTTGTCAGTGTCAAAACCCGAGGACTGGGATGAAAAGTACGCTCACGAGACCATTCCTGACCCCTCGGTGAGCAAACCTGAGGGCTGGAACGATGACCCTTCAGTGGCGTCGCAGATTCCAGACCCTCGTTACTCCAAGCCAAAGCAGTGGCTTGATTCCGAAGATGGCGAGTGGATGCCTCCCATGTTGGCCAACCCCAAATGTGCGCATGGATGTGGAGAGTGGAAGGCGCCCGAAATTCCCAATCCGGAATTCAAGGGTGAGTGGCGCCCTCCATACATTGTGAACCCTAACTATAAGGGAGAATGGAAGCCGCCAATGAAGAAGAACCCGGACTACATTGAGGCGCAAAAGTCTGTGGCCAAGCCAATTACTGGTCTTGGAATGGAAGCATGGACTATGCAGTCCGGCATTATGTTCAACAACATCTACTTGGGCAACTCGGTTGCTGAGGCCGAGCGTCTCGGAAATGAAACCTTCCTTCCGAAATTGGAATTGGAGCAGGCCAACCTGAAGCTTACTGCACCAAAGCCTCGGCACCAGCCTCAGACGCCTCCTCCGACTTTCGAAGACTTTTTGCAGGATAAGAATATATGGAACGACTTGAAGGATTCGGTTGTTTCGAATGTGAAGCATGAAGCTACATTGGCTAAGCAGTTTTGGATATCTTTCAAGTTGCAGCCCAACGAGACTGTTGCAAGTGACCCCTTCAGGTTTGCCATCTATTGTTTTGCATTCCTTATTTCTTTTGTGTTTGTATTTGGGATTACGAACGTGACAATGTTCATTATATTAACCAGCCGTGAGGCTGATGCCGCAAAGGCAAAGAAGGAGAAGAAAAAATTGAATGGAGATGATGGACTGAAGAAGGATATGAAAAAATTGAATGGAGATGATGGACTGAAGGAGAAGAAGGATATTAAAAAGTTGAATGGAGATGGTGGACTGAAGGAGGAAGTGGAAGCGGATTTCAATGAAACCGAGGACATCAAGGAAACTGCAGGGGCCTCAGGAGTAGAAGTAAATGATACTGAGCTCGAAAAAAGGCGCTAGAGAATATGGTCTGAAAGTTAGAGAATATGGTCTGAAAGTTAGAGAATATGGTCAACTGTATGGTCAACTGTATGGTCAACTGTATGGTCAACTGTATGCTCAACTGTATGGTCAACTCTAATGGTCAGAATTTCAAAATACATGCATCTTGTTTCAAGTTTTCAAAAGTCTGAAATTATAAGGTTGCTGGAATTGTTACTTTAATGACTCCAGTGAGAAATGAGAGTCCATAGGCTTGTTTTCCCAATTTCTAGTAAAATATCGAAGCAAATAGATATTCAAATTCGGTGAAACTGTTAAATATCTTTATTTGTTGGAAAGTTACTCTCGTTGGAAATCAAAAAGGCTTGCTACAATTTGGCCATTCTGGATTGAAATTGGTTTATTGGATACAAAGCTGGTGTGACTTTTTGAATCTGTTGATTCTGATCAATTGCACAAGAACTGTTCTCTGCCTCAAACTACGTCCTCAATTCAATCAAAGTTCAAAGTTCAAAACCAATTTCTTCTATCTTCAGAATTGGATTTTATCAACCACAATGAATATCGAACCTCTTTGAATATGAAAATACCAATTTAGTTATTGTTGACCTGGTTTAGTAAAATGTGTCTCATTGCAAGGCTTTTCTATTCTTGAACTAGGAAATCAGAGACTCATAATATGGCGACTGATATAATTGGGGTTTACTAATATTCAGGTTCCAGTCGGTTGAATAAGTACTTGGGCCGTGAAACTAGACAAGTTATAAAATACTGACATATGAAGATTGGATTAGAGATGAAGATTGGATTAGAGATGAAGATTGATTAGAGATGAAGATTGGATTAGAGAAGATTGGATTAGATATAGACCCCTTTATGTCATCTGTGATAACAGATCAGTCTTGATACACTATTGACAGTTTTCACTTTTTCACGTGGACAGCAATTCAGCCCAGATTATCTCATACAAGCTTAAATCATAGTGTTTTTCAAAATATTCAAACCAATTTCAAAATTATCAATTTCAAAATTATCAATTTCAAAATATTCAAACTAGTGCGACAATTATTCACCAAATACAAGGTTAATTTACAGGGTAACATGTAACTACTTTAATTTTGGCTGTTTCGATTGTTCATTGCAAAACTTTAAGAATAGCATATATAAGCAAATGTACAGTTATAAAATTTCGGATTACTGAATTCTATTAAAGTTGGTGTACATTATACCATTTGGTAAGAAAGATTTGCGTAGTGGTGGAAAATTGAAATATTATTTACACTGTTTTTCAAAATTATTCATACCAGCGCGCAAAACTATTCATACCAATATTTCAAAATTATTCAAACCAAATGGCATAATGTTTCACGCCCTTTAATAGAATTCAGTAATTAGATATTTTATATCTGGCCATTTGCTCTTGGAGTCTTCCAATCAACCGTCGAAACGGGCAAAACGAAAGTAGTTTCCATGTTATGCTGTATATTACAACTTGTATTTGGTATGAATTATTGTCGCACTGGTATGAATAATTTTGAAAAAAACTGGAATAATTTTGAAATTGGTGAATAATTTGTCGCACTGGTCGAAAATTGAAATATTATTATTTGAATTGATTTGATTGTCGCACTGAATAATTTTGAAGTATTATTGTTTCTTTAGTAACGTCTGTTTATCACGTGTGTATTCGTTGATGGATTCCCAATAAGTGGGAATCTAGGTAATTATATAGTCTGAGAGCGAGCCAGCCCTAATACTGGCTGATTGTTATGATTGCTGACTGCTTGGATTGCTGACTGCTTGTTATGAAACTGGCTGTAGTGAGCCATGTCTGGTCAAAGCGACTAAATAAAAGAAGATCACATAAGTTGCGTTAGACGAGGTCTACCGTGATTCCTCTTCTAATCGTACAGTGTAGCTATAATTTGGGCCAGTAGGTAGTGTATTACCCAAGGTGGATCTGACGATTATTTAATAATTTGAAATTGATTCAATTGTCGCACTGGTTGAATAATTTTGAAATATTACAGTATTTTTCAAAATTATTCATACCAGCGCGCAAAATTATTCATCCAATATTTCAAAATTATTCAGCCAATATTTCAAAATTATTCAGCCAATATTTCAAAATTATTCAGCCAATATTTCAAAATCATTCAAACCAAATGGCAAAATGTTTCACACCAACTTTAATGGAATTTAGTAATCAGAAATTTTATTTGGTCAGTTGCTTATATATACTATTCTTGCAGTCTTCCAATCAACGGTCGTAATGGGCAAAACTAAACTAGTTTCCATGTTATGCTGTATACAGTATTTTTCAAAAATATTCATACCAATTCTCAAAAAGTTTCACTTCGCACAATCTTTCAAACCAAATGACGACATGTGTCACACCAACTTTTTAGAATTCAATATTCTGAAATCTTAATTTAGAGAATTGTCTCATATATACTATACTTGGAGTCTTCCAATCAACGGTCAAAAGGGCCAAAACTGATTTAAGTTCCATGTTATATTGTATATATGCACTTGTATTTGGTATGAATAATTCTGTTGCACTGGTTGAATAATTTTGAAATATTATTTAATAATTTTGAAATATTATTTAATAATTTTGAAATGTTATTTAATAATTTTGAAATTGGTGAATAATTTGTCGCACTATGAATATTTTTCAAAGACTGTATTTAATAATTTTGAATTGATTCAATTGTCGCACTGTTTGAATAATTTTGAAATATTACAGTTTTTTTCAAAATTATTCATACCAATATTACAAAATTTTTCATACCAAATGGCATAATGTTTCACCCACTTGTAATAAATCAGATATTTATATCTTGCAGATTGATATTACATTCTATTCTTAGAATTTTCCAATCAACAGCCAAGCGGACAAAAAAAGGAGTTTTCATGTTATACTGTATATTAAAACATTTATTTGCTTTGACTATTTTTGAAATTGGGGAATAATTTGTCGCACTGTTTGAATAATTTTAAATAATATTTAATAATTTGAATTGTCGCACTGTTTGAATTTTGAAATTGGTCAATATTTTCAATATACAAATCTAAAATACTCCTATCCATGTGAATCTGAAATTTGACAAGTTGAAACTCAAAATCAAAATAACACTAGACCAGAAAGCCTCCAAAACTTGCGGCTTTGGGTCTTCCATCATGACTTATGACATTTTTATGCTCCATGTGTAATTCTTGCAAGTGCAGCCGGGAATCTTTCAAGGTACAGCGTTTGAAATACGCGGTGCATACAACGCCGCAAGTCTATCGTGATATTGACACATTTCATGCGTGTCGAGTGAAATGACATGCAGCGATATCGGCGAACTACGGTCTAGCCGGTATTGACACGGCGAGATTTTACAATCTGGCCATTTCACTAAAGACATTGTCTGCTTTTCAAAGACATTTTCTGCTTTTCAAAGACATTGTCTGCTTTTCAAAGACATTGTCTGCTTTTCAAAGACATTGTCGGCATTCCTAAAGACAATAAATTTGCGCGACAGTCTGGACCTTTCGCACACTTCGCACACTACATTATCCATTTGCCTTTCCATTTCTACCATACCAATCAATGAATAATATACCAATCAATGAATATCATACCACTCAATGAATATCATACCAATCAATGAATATCATACCAATCAATGAATATCATACCAATCAATGAATATTATCATAAAAATCATAGACAATTATACACTTAAAGAATACACTAAATCTATAATTACACCTTAAATTATTTCCTATTCTATTATCCTCGGTATAATGGTCACTTCGTGCAGCTCCAAATGCGCCCAATGGTGGTTATCAGGGGCGCGACCCACGTTTCTCCCGTGCTATTCCTCTAAGCCCAGTACTTGATAGGAATTCAACCAATCCCAAATTCGGCCGAGCCATTTGGAACCCCTGAAATTGCATGTGCTCAAGCGTGGCGTAATATCGGCCAATCCAACTGCAGATTTCTCTCGGTTTTGTCCTCGTGCCATCGCCTCTTAGCAACCATTGTGTTTAACTTGTGAGTCAAATCTTCGGTGCAGTTCAAATCCAGATCTTATATAATGTCGGACCGCTTGCCTACCGAAAAGGATGCTTTGCTTCCAGCAAGAAAAGTTTCCCAGATTCGGACCATCATGCTTGTTTTGGCCATTTTCTCTCTCAGTCTTTTCTACTGCTTCCATGCTGCAGCAATCAATCTGCCCTTCAGGATGTACACCAATAATATCAGGTATGATAACCATAACCCAGTCCAGGGCGAGCCAGTGTGGGCTCAACGTGAACCTTTGATCTCGCAGTCCATTCTCAAGAATACCCGAGACGAGCCCTCTGTTGTATGTCTTCAGGAAGTGTTGCACAACCAGTTGGAAGACATTATGAAAACCTTGAACAAAGACTCTCCATGGCTGTACTTTGGAGTGGGCCGCAGCGACGGAAAGAAAGCTGGTGAGTATGCGCCCATCTTGTACAAAACAACAGATTGGGAATTGCAAAAGTCCAAGACCTACTGGTTGAGTCCCACGCCCGATAGACCCAGCCGTGGATGGGATGCAGCCTTGGAAAGGATTGTCACGCAGGTTGTCTTGAAGAATAAGAGAACCGGGAAGGTGGTGAAGGTTTTGAACACGCACTTTGACCACAAGGGCGTGGTGGCCCGTCGGGAGTCTGTCAAGTTGATCATGAGCAAGTTAAGAGAGGGCCACAACCCATCATTCTTGTGTGGGGACTTTAACACTCAGCCCACTGACGAGCCATACAAGATCATGTCCAAATCCGGCTATAAGGACTCCAGGATCCAGGGCCACAAGGATAGTACCGGAACATTCACAGGCTTTGACCATAAACACGAGGCAAACGCAATCATTGATTACATTTGGGCCGATAACAATTCAAAATGGAAGGCGTACCGGGTGTTGCCTAACTGGTTCCATAAGTATATGAGTGACCATAGACCTGTGACTGCTGTCTATAACATTTAGAGTAATTGGCAGCATCAGGTTCCAAATCAGCAAGTCTCAAGGAAAGTCATTTAATGGAGGAGGAGTTTTGGGGATATCTGAAATGACCCAGACGCTCAGACTGATTTTGAGACTGATTTTGAGACTGATATTGAGACTGACCTCTGAGACTGATTTTGAGACTGAACTTTTCAGACTAATGAACTTGTTATGCTTCAATTGAGCGGTTGTCATTTCAGGACGGGTCTTGATAGGCCATCGCAGTGAAGAACCACCGATCCAGGATCCAAAAGTCAAGGACAGAGTAGTTAGTAGTGATGGTTGATACACTGGTATCAGTAGGACATTTGAGCACTGTATCACAGAGTTCACTTGCACTAGTATTGGATAATAGGCGACTTCATAGCGTATTCATCACCAACTCTTTACTGTTTTCAACCTTATGTTAAATTCATGGTTTTCTGTAAGCAATTGAGTATGTGGGTTAGACTCGATCACACTGAAACTGTTGATTGTGGAATATTCGAGCTGAATTGGAACTTGTAGGTTTTCAAGGTTTGGTTATCGTGATCTTGGTCTGTAAGAGATCTGGAAATTTTTCAGAACGCATTTTGTATCTGCGCTAATTATGTCCTCTTGACATGTAATGATGATATATTCTTTATATTATGGTTGTGGGACCCATTTTGTAATAGTTCAGTCATAGTTCAGTCATAGATATAGTTCAGTCATGGTTATAGTTAAGTCATGGTGATAGTTCAGTCATAGATATTGTTCAGTCATGGATATAGTTCAGTCGTAGTTATCTTCAGTCGTAGTTATCTTCAGTCGTAGTTATCTTCAGTCGTAGTTATCTTCAGTCATAGATATAGTTCAGTCATAGTTCAGTCATAGTTATCTTCAGTCATAGATATACTTCAACCATAGTTATAGTTTAGTCATGGATACAGTCGTAGTTATCTTCAGTCATGGATTTAATTCAGTTATAGATATAGTTCAATAATGGATATAGTTCAGTCATGGTTATAGTTAAGTCATGGTGATAGTTCAGTCATGTTATAGTTAAGTCATGGGGATAGTTCAGTCGTAGTTATCTTCAGTCATAGATATAGTTCAGTCATAGTTCAGTCGTAGTTATCTTCAGTCGTAGTTATCTTCAGTCATAGATATAGTTCAGTCATAGTTCAGTCATAGTTATACTTCAGTCATCGATATAGTTCAGTCATAGCTATCTTCAGTCATGGATATAGTTCATCCTGATTATTCTTCAGTCGGTCATAGTTAAGTGTTAGTTATTCTTCTGTCAGTTATACTTCAGTCATAGTTATCTTCAGTTATCGTCAGTCATAGTTATAGTTCTTCATAGTTATAGTTCTTTTATGACCCGTAGCTTTCATGGGCTAAATGAAAGGAGACCATTTTGAAACTTCTAATGAAGAACCTGGACGTAGTATATTATTGAAAAATTGATATTAATCCTTGAGTAGCCAAAAAATGCGTGGTGCTTTCAAAGGGAGCGCCACTTATATATTCAAAATTTGCGATGGCTGCAAAACGCCACTCCCGTGCGGGGACCGCAACAAATATAAAGCTGCGATTCCCCAACCTACGAGCTTCAATGAGCATAAATTTGGGGGCTAAAATTATAGGTGGAATTTAAACCTAATGTTCCATATAACCTATTTAGAATATTATTCTTATTATCCTTAAAAAAATTTAACTTACATAAAAACAGATACATTTATATTTTGGTAATGAAGTTAATAATGAAATAAGTTCTCTAATAGAAGGTTTAAGTAATACTAGTTCTTCCATATAAATACTCTGCCAATGCTTGTTAAACCTATACCTTATTTAAAAATAGATATAAAATTTAGGAGGCCATAAATGAAAATAGATTTAAAATTTAGGAGGACATAAATGAAAATAGATTTAAAATTTAGGAGGGCATAAATGAAAATAGTAATATTAATAATATAGTAGATAGTAATCAATACTATTTAGGAGGGTTTATATTAAATAATATGTATTATACTAGTGAAAAAAGTATTCGAACCAGTGCGACAAAATCATTCAAACAATTTCAAATTTTCGTGCCATTTCGCACAATTTTTCAACCAAAGGCATAAAGGAACAATTTTGTCGCACTAGTGTGAATAATTTTGAAAACACTGTAACTTTAGTAGAATTCAATATTCAGAATTACTTCTGGACATTCCCAATACTACATCCAGGAATCTTCCAATACTACATCCAGGAGTCTTCCAATCAACTCTAAGCAGACGGAACTGCTCTTTTTCCCGTAAAAAATATCTTTTTAGGGGTGTACGAAACTTTGAATTCCAGT
>VATE01000246.1:8727-19773 GCA_008065195.1 Metschnikowia amazonensis | reverse complement strand
CTGGAAGATTACTCTTATATGCTATTCTTGGAATCTCTTAATCAGTGATCGAAACGGACAAAACTAAAGTAGTTTCCATGTTATGCTGTATAATAAAATTTGTACTTGGTATGAATAATTTTGTAATATTGGTATGAATAATTTTGTGATATCGGTATGAATAATTTTGAAATATTGGTATGAAAGATTTTGTCGCACTGGTATGAAACATTTTGAAATATTGGTATGAATAATTTTGAAAAAGACTGTACAGTGTTTTTCAAAATTTCTCAAACTAGTGCGACAAAATTATTCATACCAAATACAAGTGCTTATATACAATATAACATGAAAACTAAATCAGTTTTGGCCCTTTTGACCCTTGATTGGAAGACTCTCAAATGACTAAATATGAGGCAATCCTTTAGATTAAGATTCTAGAATATTGAATTCTAAAAAAGTTGGTGTGACACATTTCATCATTTGGTTTGTAAAATTGTGCGAAATGGCACGAATCATTTTAAAATAGGTTTGAATAATTTTGAAAAACACTGTAAACTAGTGCGACAAAATATTTAAAGCGATACAGTATTTTTTAAAATTATTCATAGCAGTATTCAAACAAATACAAGTTTAAATATACAGCATAACATAAAAACTACTTTGCGACTGTTGATTAGAAGACTCCAAGAATAATATATAAGCAATCATTCAAATATAGTTTCTGATTTCTGAATTCCATTAAAAGTTGGTGTGAAACATTTTCCATTTGGTTTGAATAATTTTGTCGCACTAGTTTAAAAATTTTGAAATTTTGGTAATTATTCATACCAGTGCGACAAAATATTTAAAGCGATATTCAAATTATTGAAACCAGTATTATTCAAACCAAATAAAAATTTAATTTACAGGATAACATGGAAATATTTTAATTTTGTCCCTTCACTGTTGAAGAAAGTTTCTAAAAATAGTATATATAAGCAATCATCCAGATATAGAATTCTAATTACTAATTCTATTTCAAGTGGTTAAAAATTGTGTGGTTAAAAAATGTGTGGTTAAAAATTGTGTGAAAAATTGTGTGAAAAATTGTGTGAAAAATTGTGTGAAGAATTGTGTGAAAAATTGTGTGAAGAATTGTGTGAAAAATTGTGTGAAGAATTGTGTGAAAAATTGTGAGAAAAATTGTGTGAAAAATTGTGTGGTCGACTTTTGAAATTGTTTAAATACAGTATTTTTCAATATTTTTCATACCAGTGCGACAAAATTATTCATAGCAATACACTGTTTTTCAAAATTATTCATACCAGCGCGCGAAATTATTCATACCAATATTTCAAAAGTATTCAAACCAAATGGCATAATGTTTCACACCACTTTTAATAGTTTTCAGTAATCAGAAATTTTATTTGAACAGTTGCTTACATACACTATTCTTGCAGTATTCCAATCAACAGTCGAAACGGGCAAAACTAAACTAGTTTCCATGTTATGCTGTATATTAAAACTTGTATTTGGTATGAATATTTTTATCGCACTGGTATGAATAATTTTGTCGCATTGGTATGAATAATTTTGAAAAATACTGTATTTCAAAATTTTTCATACCAGTGCGACAAAATATTTCATACCAAATAGCATAATGTTTCACACCAACTTTTAATAGAATTCAGTAATCAAAAATTTTTTATCTGGACAATTACTCATTCATAAAATTCTTGGAGTCTTTCAATTAAGCTTCAAACGCGAGAAAACTAAAGTAGTTTCCATGTTATCTTGTGTATAAACTTGTATTTGGTATGAATAATTTTGAAAAATACTGTAATTTCGTTTCAATAATTTAACACTATAACGTCAAGTAAAGTGTTGAAATTTGACAAAAAAATCAACCCCAATCTTATATGAAATGAAAGGAACAGATAAAGTAGAAGATCTAGGATTAGATAGATTTTAAAGATTTATAAGTCCAATCACATTACTCGTCAGATTGCTAGTTTCATCAAGAATAAGTCTATGGTCATCAGTGCACAATGATTTTAACTAGTCATAGACTGGTTCTTATCCGAAACAGTCTATGATAAACTATAGTTTCTAGCTTAATACTATTCTGCTATACTCGATTGTCTCGAAATCATTGCATTCACCCCAAAGACATCCTCTACAACTTATCAATTCTTTTGCAAATGTCAAATATCAATTAGTTTTTTCACAGAGCCAGCTTCGATCTCAGTCTCCTTTTTTCCAGTTCCGGCAAGTACTCCGGCAAGATCTCAGACTGCACCGTGGAAATGTAGTACGGCACCTTATTGGCAGTCCACGACACCGAAAAGTAGTCGCTGATCTCGAACTTCTCCACCTTCAAGTAGTCGAAAATGCTCTTCTCCTCCTCGCTGGCCTTATAGCGAGGCGATATGAAATTGCGCAAGCTGATGATTTTCAGCCCCGGCTTAAGGCCATAGAGAAGCTTTCCCACCTCCTCATTCAACGGGAACTCAAAGAGAAAGTTGTTGACGAGAATCACATCGCAGTCCCTGCACTTGTCCCTCACATTGTCGTTGTCAACGAAGCTCTGGTACAAATCAAGCGAAAGATTGAGCGGTTTCAAGCCAAACACCTGGAGCTGCTTGCGGATAAACACCAGCTGAAGCGATGCAAGGTTCAGGGCGTGTTCCATGATCTCACAGCCACCGCTATCGCTGGCGCCAAACTCAAGAGCCGCCTGGAAAGTGGCATTTCCCACGCCGCACCCCAAGTCATAGAACTTCTGGCCCGGCTTGAAGTCGAGCTTCGTCAATACCTCACTGACAAACGAGGGGAGGAGCTCACCATATACTTCGGCGGAAAACGCCTTGTAGGAGCGGAGTTTTCGTGAATCTGGCGACACAATTCTCACATAGGCCCGGAGGATCATCTGCTGGATGCAGAAGCGGGACAAGCTCAGCACGTGGGTCAAGGCATCAATGAAGGCCACGGAGTAGGCCATGGGCCGTAGGTGACGGAAGCGAGAAACGAACACTTCAGGCGAGCTCTGGAACACATTGTGTACCGACGGCATTTTCATGGAAAAGCTACCACGTGATTCTGGCCTCATGGGGTAGTTTTGGGTCTTGGCCCTTTCGCCAGCATCTAGTACCTCCATGAAGAACTTCTGCAAGCGAAAATCCTTGGCGTTGTAGTGGAAATCGTAAGTTTGCGGCAAGTAATCACGCAAGCTTGCATTGATATCGATGGAAGGATCGATCTCCACGGGATATGGCGTGAGCTCCAACATGAGAGCGTTCCACTTGTCAATGACGTTCATGAACTTCAGGAAATCGTTCTCCAGCACGGAATCCACCAATTCCTGGCAGTACTCGTTGAATATGATATGGCGAAGCTCATCCGAGTATGAAAAGTAGAGCCCGTAATGGATCTGGAACACCTTCTGGATCTCGTTGACCGGGTCGAGCTGGTTGCTTTTGGGCTGTGCCAAGATGTACTGCTCCGTGTGCTGGGGGTAGAGCAAGTAGCGAATGTGGAGGATGTTGCGGGGATTGACGGCGTCCTGGACTCGGAAAGGCGGGAAGCTCAGTGGAAGCGACGTGTAGCCCTTTTCATGTTCTCGGATAACCTTGGCCGCCAACACATCATTGATCACAGGACCCTTGTTGGCATCAAGCCCCTCGTGAACTGAAGGACTGAAGTCGATTCGAACCGGAAACAAGCTGCGCAGCGAGATCTGCTCATTGTAGACGTCTCTTCCGGTAGCATCGATACAAGTATCTTCCACAATGCTGCAAGGGTCAAAAGGGCTGACTTTATCGTCGTCTCCCAGCGAATCGCTCCCCATGGCGTCCTGGAGTTCCTTGATGGTGACCTCAGCAACAGAGGGATCGAAATCCGATGGCGTGGCCAGCTTGATCCGGGGCTCAGACGAGTACTTGCGCTCCATAAGCTTCTTCTGGGCATGCTTCAATTTCTGTCTGTTTTGGAACTCGGGAATAAGATGGTATGTGGGCACACGTTTGCGCTTGTCACCTTCAGCCACACAGGCGCCATTTCCAGTGATGCTTTGGAACCATTGTGCTTCTTCAAGAAGAGTGTTGTTGCGATGTTTATATTCCTTCTTAATTTTGGCGGCGCGGGTGAGCATCCGCGAGGGGCGTCGGAGGCGCTGGCGCTCGAGACGTTTACGCTGGCGTTCTTCGATATTGCGCTGCCTTGTTTCCAATCTTTTTTTGGTGATGGCTTTTTTTCTTGCAGCCAAAGCTTCTGCTGCGCGAATCTGAGATTCTGAATCTGAATCTGAATCTGAATTTGAGTTTGAATTGGGGTCTGAGTTTGAGTTTGAATTTGAGTTTGAATTTGAATTTGGATTTGAATTGGGGTCTGAATTTGAATTTGAATTGAGGTCTGACTTTGACTTTGACTTTGACTTTGACTTTGACTTTGACTTTGACTTTGTTTCAGAATCTGCTTTAGAATCTGCTTCAGAATCTGCTTCAGAATCTATTTCAGAATCTGTTCCAGAATCTGTGTCTTTGGTTTTGCTTTTGGAGTTCTTGTTTTGAGGACGTTTGTCTCTGAGGCGTTTGTCTCTGGAATTGTCTCTGGAATTGTCATTCGTATTGTCCTTGGCACTTCTCAACCCTCTTACACTTCTCACACTTTTTGCACTTCTCACACTTCTCAAGCTTCGAACCCCTCGCGTACTTTGACCTTCTTTGGAAGCTTCGCTGCGTGGCTTCTTCGCAGCTTCGCGCTTCAACTGCTCAAGCTCAACGCCGCTTCGGGACCGCCGCTTGCGGCCTCCTGTGGCATTATCGGCCATGGAGGAATACCATTGTGCTTCATATATCAACCGCTCCATGTTGTTGGCAAACTTCTTCTGTCTTACAGTCACAAGCTCGGCCTTGCGGAGCCGCTCGTGGATTTCTGCCAGCAGCCGGAAAATGAGCTCCTTCTGGCACTCCCGGGCAGTTATCTCGCCTTGCACCTTGTTGTTGATGATGGTGTTTTCGGCCTTGGTGAAGGCGAGCGCTGAGCTTCCGCCGCGACGCAAAATCTCCGCCTCCACATCGGCCCGGAAAAAAGTGCTGAACTTGCTGGCATCGGCCCGCTCGGGCCGGTCCATGAGATAGCCGTTCCGAAGCCAGCCACCAAGCAGATTTTGCACATCTTTCTCCACGGCCTGAAGCGTGTCGCGCGTGAGCCCCGAACTGATGAACAGAGCGATTTTGGCCTCATACTCCTCCTGTTCTCGGGATTTCTTGAAGTAGGCTACGATGCCGTGCCTCTTGGCCAACGCCATGGCCTTTATCTTGACCTCCGAAGGCCTCCGGAAAAGGAGCTGCGTGGAAATCTCCTCCAATGGCTTCTGCTGCTGCAAACACTGCACAATATATGAGGTTTCGCCCGGGCCCCACACCAACTTGTGTGGGTAATGTGCCAGCACCAACCTCCGCAAGCCCTCGGGCGTATAGCTGGGCAAGAGCGTGGACAAACCGCCAAGTGTGTACTCGGCGAGCTCGTTGCACGCTTCCAACGCGAAAATCTCATCATTTCTTAGGATATGGCGCTTTTCTCCATAGTTGGTTTCAAGCTGCATGACTTTGTTGTGGATTGACGTCAAATCCCGCAAAAAACACTCTTCCTGGAGGAATTGGAAATTGATGGATCTGGGACTATACCACTCCAGAACAATCAACGCGAGCTCGGGCGTGGTAAACCGAAGCAGTTTCCGTTCTTTGGCAGCAGAGGAGTAACTGGAGCTTTGTTCGTCACCACTGGTGCCAGTGGCTCCACTAGAAGCCAGTTTGTTTTGGCGGGCGGTTTTTCGGGGTCTTCCTGGACGTCTGGCACCATTCTCTCCCAGGTCCTTTGATTTCAGAAGCTCCCGGGCAGCGGCCTCGAGCACGTCCCACTTGACATTGGGGAATTTGGCCATTACGGCGCTTTTTCGAGAGTCCACTCGTAGTAAGTGGGCAAGTGGGTCTAGAAAAGGCGCTTTTTCCAAGTGTATGTTTTGATGCACAGGCGCCGGGACTGCAGTCGGGGCTGCGTACGATGGAGCAGACGGCGCACGTGCTTGCAGCGATCCAAGGGATTTGGTCGGGCACATTTGGGCGGGGGTGATGGCGCTGGGTCCAAATAATGGCTTGTGTTATACACTTCTCCGGTGATCTGCACCTATTGCATTTAGAGATTGTCGAGCCTGCACACTGCGCCAGGCGTACGTCCTTATGCTACGTTTACGCGTTTTGAGTTTCTGCGCCATCGCTCGGAGACCGCCGAAGGCTTAGGCCCGGCGGGCTATTGGAAATGTCTATATATGGGACGCTTGGTGGCACGGGCCTAGGGGGGCTTGCGTAGACCAATGCACCGGGGCCCCGATATTCCGGGCTGCTTTTTGTTGTGGCGCCTTCCACGCATATCGGCTTTCTTGCATATAGCGCTCCTGTCTCGTGCAGTTGACTAGTTTACTCCATCCCTTAAATGTCAGAGTTTGCTTGCCCGGATACCATTGAGCCGGAACTTCAAGTCCTTCAATGCCTTTGTATCGGGGCGCCAAGAATCGAACAGTTCGTACAAGCTTCGGATTTGGTCGAGTCCGGATCCGGGCCAATTTTTCTCCACATTGAAGATAAGGCCTCGGAGACACCAAGGCAAGATGAAGGGATTGGTACCGATTTTGCTGATGTTGTACTCTTTGATGTAGATGAGGTTAGTGATTGGAGGGGGGGAGAGATTTAGATTTTTGGAGTTTGCATCTTGATTTGGAAGAGAGAGAGACAGATCCAACACACCCAAATTCAGATTTATAGTCAGACCCAACACACCCGAATTCAGATTTATAGTCAGATCTACCACACCATATCTAAATCCATTATCCCTTATAGGTATCACCATATCATCGGTATCCAAAAAAAACTTCATTCCCAAATCATACACCTTGCCATCATTGTATATCTTAGAGTGACCTCCTCCTGTAAGTGGCCCAGCCAAAATAGGACTTATCTCTTTGATCACATTATTGTCAAAATATCCCATGTTTTGGAGTTGGCACGACATCGATACTAACTGCTTGACAAATTCCGGTGTGCGAGACGTTTGGTCAATGTAGCAAGCTCGGTATATGTTCGGATGAAACACATGCGACGCTAGCGCCGAGTATAGAGGTACCAACTGGTCGTTTATGGACCCCACAAAGCAGAGTTTGACGTTGGCATTGATAATCACCTGCATGGCGTTTTTATAGGCCACCGATTGCTTGCTGGAGAACTTGGTGAGCTCAAAAAGCTCCATCATGGAGTCGTGCTCGATAGCAGAGTAGGCCTTCATGAAAAAGCCCTTGTCGATGCCGAAAAAAGGCCCGTTGTTGATACCTGCCATGGCCAAAATGCCAAGACGCTTGAGCAATGGCATTTCCAAGATACCCTGCAGGATGAGTTGGGCCAATAAAATGATGGAAACCACACAGCCTTGTGAATGACAAGCTATAAATATAAAGTCGGCTTCGTTGAGCTCTTTTTTCCATGAGTTCAAGATTTTGACAAAAAAGTGCACACGATCAAAAATCTTGCCTTCTTTTTCCAACGCAATTTTCTGGATGCTGAGGTGGTTGGAGTCGTGAGCGCTGATCATATCATTTTCCACAAAGTACCGGAGAACTGCTTTTTCTGCCTCGTTGGCAAACTTCAATGATGTTCCTTTGGGTGCTCCGATGATGGGCCGGATCATTTTGGTGGGGAAGAATCCGTGAACACCGATGATCAAGACTTTTTTTATTTTTCGCAACGGGCCTGGTTTTTGGTTCATCACTCCGGAATTGACTTTGGGATTTTTTTGGTTCACCCCGGACATGACTTTGGGATATTTCTGACTCACCCCGGAATTGACTTTGGAGTATTTCGGATCCTCTGCTTTATACACATCTGCAGGCTCGGAGTCGGAGTAGTTGATTAAAAGGTTTCCCATGGCATCATTAGTCACCGAAATCAGCTTCGGACTCTCGGAGTCCTCCTCTAATTGGGTTTTTTGCCGTTTCAGTGGTCGTTCCTGCACAGAAGTGTAGTACTGACTGAAATTGGGTAAACATGCTCTTTTCTGCGGCGGAAGCTTGCACAATGACCTGCCGTAGAGCTTGTAGCTCCTCTCGTAGAGCATGTTGAGTTCCTTTTCCACATTTTGCGTATCGGACGACTCCTCCGACGACTCCTCCGACGATTCAGTGGAAAACAGACTGAAACCGAGCCGCGCCGAGATGTGCGATAGGTAGCTTTTCCAGTACTTGATATCAAAGGCCTGCGAATTCTTGAAGCCTCCGGACGCCAACATGTTCAGAGATGTGGCCGAGCTGGACGCCGAGGTCTGGTCCCGAAGACACGAGTCCCAATGCGGCACCAAGCCGTTTTCCTCGAGGTTTTCATTTTTGTGCGTATTGATTTTGTTGAACTCCGACGCGCTGGAATGTGGTTTGTAGAGTACGGCCTCTTCGTCGCTGGACTTCTCGGACTCGACGCTTTCGGACTTGGAGGGCTTATTCTTGGGCTGCAAATCGTCCTTGGAGGGAATGGAAGGCGTGGACTTGAGGATTTTGTTGGTGGCCCTGCTGATATGCGGAGCCGACTTTTTGGCGCTTTCCTCCGAACCATTCCAGAACGTCCACAGCGACTTGCGCTTCTGCGCTTCACTGGCACCATTGTCGTCGTCACTGGGCTCATTGTCGTTATCTTTTTTGGAGCTTGTTTGGGACATTAGGCTGGGCACATCATCGGGTTTCGGGCCTGCGGAAGGAACACCAGGCTCGGGAGCTGGTCCGAGCGATGGGCCAAGTGCCGATGCACTGGAGTCATTTTCGTGACCCAGAAAAGCATCTTTCGAAGACCACCCGAGCCAGGAGCCCTTGAAAGAATTGAGTGAGAGCGTAGAAGCTTTGGGTTTTAACTTTGCTCGCTGCGCATCATCATTTAAGCTCATTCTGCGGTCTGTAAACGCCAGGGGCTTCGAAGTAAGCCCATTGCATGAGCATGCTGGCGGCTCCTTGGGCTGAAGATCTTGTGGATTGTTGTCATCGAAACTGTGGCTTGAGCCATGGTTGAGAATTGGTTCTGGGGTTTGTGGTGAGACAGTTCCGGACTCGTTAATATCGTTTAAATTTGTCTGGGTTCCTGACCAAGTGGGGAACCACGTAGAGGAAGATTTCTTGGACATGATGGTTGGAGGGAGATTTATGACTGACCAGAGGATGACTAGATGATCAGTGGATTCACCAGATGATGAGTGGATGACCAATAGATTGTCTTACAAGTAATTTGACAGACCAATGGATTGACCAATGATTGTCTGCAAGTATTTGGTCTCCAAGTATTGGTCTGCAAGTATTGGTCTGCAAATATTGGTCTGCAAATATTGGTCTGCAAATATTAGTCTGCAAGTATTTGGTCTCCGGATTCTTGTCAGCAAAAGAGCCACTTGTTTGTCAGTTTGTGTGTTGCGGTGATAAGGTGGAGAAGTTGCATATGCATCGTGAGGGCGGTCCTGCACACAGCCCGGCTCCTCAGTGACGTACGATTTGAGTGCGAAGCCAAGGACTGGCAAATCCACTATAATCCTGGCACTACAGTACTTTTCAAAATTATTACCAATATTACAAAATTATTACCAATATTACAAAATTATTACCAATATTACAAAATTATTCATACCAAATACAAGTTTTAATAAGCATAACATGGAAACTACTTTAGTTTTTTTCGTTTGACCGTTGATAAGACTCCAAAAGTAGAATGTAAGCAATCAGCAGGATATAAAATATCTTTTTATTGAAAACTGTTCAAAGTGTGAAACTTTATGCTATTTGAAATGAATAATTTTGCCGCACTGGTATGAATAATTTTGTCGCGCTGGTACAGTGTTTTTCAGAATTATTCATACTAGTGCGACAAAATTATTCATACCAATATTTCAAAATTATTCATACCAATATTTTAAAATTATTCATACCAATATTTTAAAATTATTCATACCAATATTTTAAAATTATTCATACCAATATTTTAAAATTATTCATACTAATGTGATAAAATTTTTCATACCAGTGGGTTCGTGAAGTTCAGGATCAATGAAGTGCTGAGTGCCTAGCCCATCGATGAACCCATCGGGTGTTATATGAGCACGGAATTCCATTTTATTAAACTAGTACACTTATTACACCGCAGAAGTTCAAATATATTTAAAGAGTAACTAGTATAATATAATTATTGTTACGGGGGCGCGTGTAACTTCCTATGTATTTCTTTGCTTAGTAATATCCCCTATGACATTTGTATATACAGGATAGCATAGAAACCAGTTCAGTTTTGTCCGTTTTGACCTTTGATTGGAACTGCAAGACTCCCAAATGTAACACAAATGAGGTAGTCGTCCAGGTTAAGATTTCTAAATATTGAATTCTAATAAAAGTTGGTATGAAACATTTTGAAATATTGGTATGATAATTTTGTCGCACTGGTTTGAATAATTTTGAAATATTGGTATGAATAATTTTGAAATATTGGTACGAATAATTTTGTCGCACTGGTATGAAACATTTTGAAATATTGGTATGAATAATTTTGAAAAAGACTGTATGAATAATTTTGAAAAAGACTGTATAATCCCAGTATATCGAGCATACAGTATTTTTCAAAATTATTCATACCAATGCAACAAAATTATTCATACCAAATACAAGTTTTAATATACAGCATATCATGGAAACTAGTTTAGTTTTGCCCGTTTTGACCGTTAATTGGAAGATTGAAAGAATAGAATATATAAGCAACTGTCCAAATAAAATTACTGATTACTAAATTCCATTAAAATGGTGTGAAACATTATGCCATTTGGTTTGAATAATTTTGAAATATTGGTATGAATAATTTTGCGCGCTGGTATGAATAATTTTGAAAAACAGTGTACCTACTAACTGTACTGTAATAGAAGGTAAAAAGCTAATTAAATTCTAGTAATGACCACTACACCAGTACATCTGGTCAAATTGTTACACTACAATAGCAGTTCCAGCTCAGTGGAGCTACACCAGTG
>VATE01000361.1:0-11143 GCA_008065195.1 Metschnikowia amazonensis | reverse complement strand
TCATCTATTCATCTATTCATCTATTCATCTATTCATCTATTCATCTATTCATCTATTCATCTATTCATCTATTCATCTATTCATCTATTCATCTATTCCATCTATTCTATTCTTAACTAATTAAATACTAAAACTCACTCAATGCAACTGCAGTGGCTTGGAAGTCATCGTGTGAAATAGATACACTCACATTCTTAACTCCCGCTTTGGTAGCTGCTTCCTTCGCAGATCCTGATAAAGAAACCGTTGGTGCACCGTTGGAATCGCGCAAAATTTCAATCTCCTTTAAGGCAGCTCCCGCACCTTGGGACTTCACACCTAAAGCCTTGAATACTGCCTCCTTGGCCGACCATGTGCCCGTAAATGAGGCCTGTGGAGAAGGAGCCGCAGAAGCGTACTTGATCTCGGCCTCGGAAAAGTTTCTCTCGATAAATGTATCATTCTCCAAGTTCAACGAAGAGAGAAGCTCCACATCAACTCCAACACCCTTGGAACCGTTGTTCAAAGCACTCAATGCATCGGCAGTGGACTTGGCGTTCTTGGAAACATAAGATTCGCCAGATTGGATGCCTTTTTGGTTGTACACCAAGCCATTCTTGCTCTCTCCAACGCGCACCAATGGGTCCAAGTAAACAGGCTGCTCCATTTCATCGGTGTATGGAGCATCGTCCTTGGCACGGAACATGGTGTTTCTGGTGATGGCATTGTGCATGTATCTGTAAGCCTTCTTGTGTCTCTGTGACACTCTGCGAGCATAGTCCTCGTAGGTGTTCTTGTCCAAACAAGCAAACAAGTAGTCCGAGTGCACAACTATGGCCTGGGCTCCTTTTTGTCCGAAACCAAACGACGTAACGGAAACTGCCTTGATTCCATCGGTTTGGATGGTCCGCGATGGGAACAACACATACTCAAAGTCCTGCATCACCTTGTCCACATTATCGGCATTTCTGTTTCCTGGCACAATTCCCGAGTTCAAGATCTGGATGGCTCCGTTCAACATCCATGCACCTGCTGCACCCTTGGGGTGACCAGTCAAGTACTTCTGGAAAACTCCAAACACTGGGTTTCCTTCGGTTCTGCCCAAGTGCTTCATCATGGAGTAGATGGTGATGGACTCGTTCTTGTCGTTGGCTCCGGTAGACGTTCCGTGGAAAGAAGCCACGCCAATGTCATCGATGGTCAAGCCGTAAGAGGCCAAGGCTCCTCTCAATGGAGCAATTCTGGGGTCGGACTTGTAGAAGTTGCTGCCCCAAAGTTTCTTGGCATCTGCTGTTTGCCTCTTGGCTTCTCTGTGGATCTCCTCGGTTCTCTCACGCATGAACTCGGTCATGGAGAAATCAGAACCATACTCTTCTTTGGCAAGCTCGGCTTCCTCTGTCAAGTATCCAATCTCCGACTCTTCCCATGCGGAAATCTGCTCCAATCTCTTCTTCAACTGTCTCGATCTGTACTTGATGTTCAACATGGAAGATGGGTACTTCAAGTCGCCGTGATGCTCACGAGCAGTGGTCAAAATACCTTTTCCTGGAGCAGGAATGGATCTGCCAATCTTGTCGGAGGCAGTGGCAGTCATTGCCAAAACTGCGTAGATAGGAACTCCCATCTGAATGGCCAAGTCTGCAGTCATGATAACTTGGATACCGGAACCCTGGGCTTCCATGAACCCGTTTCTAGTGGTGGTGGCAGGTCTGGACATCTCAGAAGGTGTTCTTCCATGGTCAAATTCATCAAGAGCATTGGAAGTGGCATTCATGTTGGCAAACTCATAGGATCCTTCCTCTTGGAAATCATCGTATCCTCCAACAATACAGATCTTGGCATTCTTGCTGAGAATCGTGTCGATACCAATGTCCACAGACTCCACGGATGTGGCACATGCTCCCACAGGCGTCTTGATTGGGCCAGAAGACGACAACAACAACATGTTCACCCATGCAGCCATGGTGTTGACGAAAGACTCCTGTAAGATGTCGTTCTGTACAGGCCGGTCGGCGTATCTGTCCTTGAACATACCTCTCAACGCAGAAACACCTCCCATTCCCGAACCAGAACAGTTTCCAACTTCCGAAACATGCACATACTTGTAGAACTCGTATGGGTCCGTGATACCTGCAGACAACAAAGCCTCCACTGTAGAAACCAACGCATACAACGTGACTGGGTCCACTTGCGAGATGGTGTCTTCGGGAATACCGTAAGTCTTGGCGTTCCATCCCGTTGGGATCTGTCCTGCAACCAATCTGTCGAATTTCAAGGCCTTAGGAATGAACAAAGTAGCACCCTTCAACACACGCACTGTGTACTCACCCGATGCCTCGATCTCAAAGATTTCCACCTTGTCACCGTGCTGGTGCTTATACTGCTCAGCAGTTTCCTTGGAAGCTTCGAAGGGCTCCAAGTCATGTTGGATAACCACTTCCTGGATCATCTCCTTCTTCTTAGGGTCGTATCCATCGAACAACTCTGGCTCGATAAGACGGATACCTGCATGGGCCAAGATTTCTTCTTCGTACTTGGCCTTGATGTCCATGTCTTCGACTGGAGCCTCGGTCTTGGCATCCACCCATCCGGAGTATGGCTTACCCTTGAGTTTGCCGTTATGGTACTTGATCAAGCCCATAATCCAGGCCATCTCAACACAGCCCTCCAAAGAAAACTCACCCTTGGACTCCATTTCCCATCTGGTTCTGGAGTTACCCCAAGGTCCCACTTCACCGAAACCGGTCACAACAATAACTGAGCTCAAGTCCAACATACCCTCCAAGTCTGGAGAAACGCTCTTGATTTCTTCATAGGATTTCATATTGGGGAAAGAAAACGACATGTTGGATCTTGGCTGGACTGTAGCTTTGGTGTAGTTTGCATCCACTCCATCTCCATTCACCACCTTTTGCTCGATGCTGGACTCAATCGAAACAGCTCTTCTGATATCTGCAGTTTCAAGCAAGTCGGTTCTCAACTTGGTAGTGAACTCCTTCAAGTCTTCAATGTTCTGCAAGCCTCCGTTCAAGTCGGCCATGATGGGCTCTTCCTGACACAAGTTGACGATAGAAGGTGTCATCAAACCCAAGATATTGAAGGCCATCTCCTTTTGAGAAAATGTTCTGACTCCCACCTTCTCAATACCCTCGGCAATGATGTTGTTGGCGCTCATCAATCCAGTACCTCTGGTCCATCCGATAATGGCTCCACAGATGGTCAATTTGGTGCTCCAGTCCTCGGAATTCCATCTATTGGATAAGGTCTCCAAAGAGATTTTGGACTCGGAGTACAAACCGTCGAAACCAAAAGTTCCGTGGTTTGGAGAGAGCGGCAAAATCACCTGTGCTGGTCTCGTGTCGGTGGTCTTCTTGGTCTTCACAGCTCCCAACAATCTCAACAAGTTGGTCAACATGATTCTGTGAGCAAGCTCGGATCTGGAGTCGATGTTGTCGATTCCGTTTCCGTTTTCGGGGATGGCAGCAAACGGAATAATGGCATCCAAGTCCCAGCCCAAACCTTCCTTAGGGTCGTAAATGTAGTTGATCAAAGCATCAACATCCTGCTTGGAACCTTGGTTGAAAGGAACCACAATCAATGTGGACCCGGCTGCTCCGTATCTGGAGTACATCGCCTGGTAATATTCCGTGACCTTCTTGGAGAATCGGGAAGTTGTCACCACCACCTTGGCACCACCGGAAATCAAGCCTTGCAAGATCTCGGCTCCAATGGATCCAGCTCCAGCTCCAGTCACCAAAACATGCTTGTCCTTGAAGGTCAAGCCATTGACCGCTCCGCTTTCCAAGCCATCCAAGTACATGGACGAAAGTTTGGGGTCGTATTCCCAGCCGTGGAGAGTCTTCTTTTGGATGTTCAAGAAGGGGATGGTCTGTGGGGGAATAGTGGCAGAAACTGGCTGCAAGATGGAGGTCTTATCAGGCAAAGAGGCAATTTCATCGTCAGAAGCGGGAGTTTCATCGTCATCTGAAGGAGTACTTGCGCCAGTGCGCACCTCCAAGGCAATCTTGGTGGCCTGGTCAGTAACAATCTCCTTGTTTTCCTCCATAAAGTTGACCAACTTCGAGTACAACTGCTCAAGCTCAAGCTTGGTGTTTTTGGACACAGATTGCTTGGAAATGGCCTTGTATACCCGAGCCAAGTCCTCTTGAATGGTGGGCTGAGCTTGCTTGGTCATTGGGCCTCCTTGAGCCATTTCGTAGACATATTGCTCGAATTTTCTCACCGACTCCTTGTTGGCTTCCTCATACACAACACTTCCTTTGGCATCCACCGTGGTCTTGGGGCCTGTGATCTTAGACACATCCTTGTATACAGGATCAACATCCAACACCTGCTTACAGTTATCAATCAACTGTTGGCCCAAACGCTTGGCCAATTGATAGGTCTCACCTTTGTACTCCGGGGTATGGTCCACGTGGTACTGCATGAACTTGATCAACGAAGGCGAAGCTCTGTTCATGATCTGGATGCACTGGTTGATGGTTTCACGGTCAATGGAGTTCAACTTGCCGAAAATAATGTCAAAGTACATCGATAACACATCTTGACGCGCCCAGTTCCAGTACGAATCGTAGGTTCTGGCCTTCAAGTTGGAGAAAATAGGCTTGATACCCTGGGCGTAGAAATCGCCATGTTCTGCTTCCCAAACATCGAGTTCTTTCTGTAAAATAGAAGAGGCTTCTTTCTCCTTGATATAAGATTTGGCTCCCTTGTTCAAGTCCACCTGCAAGTATCTGGCAAGGGTTTCGAGTTGCTGCTTGGCCAAGTTCTTGTTTTCCTCGGTAATGGCATCCAAAGCAGCGCTGTCAATAACAGCACCACCAGATCCACCGGCTCCAGGACCAGCCGAGGCTGAAGACAACGAAATGCCTGCAGCCGAGGCGTATTTTTGAGCAACAGCATCCAAGAATTCCTTGGCATCGTTGTCAGAAGCCAATCTGGATGCCGGCTCGTTGACCAAAGCCGTAAGCAACACCGAATCCTGTCTTCCAGAAGCCAAGCCAAATTTGGACTCCAAGTATTTTCTGGCCACAGTAATGGAGAAACCTCCAGGCATTTTGGACGCGATCAATCTGTTGATCAAGGAAGTAGACGTCTTACCCAATTGGCCATTGTAGGAATCCTGGAACTGCTCAGCCAACTCATCCAAGGGCGTATCCTCGGGCTTGTCAGGGGTAGAGCCGAACTCCTTACCCAAGTCACCAAGGATCTCGTTTTGAACTGTGGATTTTCCGTTGACAAGGTCCTTGATGGCCTTGGACATGGGCACAGCATCTAAGGACTTCTTCAATTTCTGGGCAACCAAAACGTGAAGAAGAAGTGATGCCTTAACTGGTTCGTCAGAAACAGCGGCAGCAGGGGCGGCGGCGACTGGGGCAGGGGCAGCAGCAGGAGTTTCAACTGGAGCGGCAGGAGCAGCAGCAGCAGCAGGAGCGGAATCAGCAGGGGCAGATTCAGCAGGGGCAGGAGGAGCCAAGTCAGAAGGATCAGGAGTATAGTAGATTTCCTTGGCATCCTTGGCGTAACACAAAACTTGACGCTGCAAGGACAACGCAGCATCATAGGACTCGTATTTAGCCTTGATGGTTCTCAGGGCCATACCGGCCAAAGTAGGCGAGGGACCAATCTCCACAACGCGCTCAGTGTTGTGGTCTTTAAGAAAAACATCTTGGGTTTCAATCCATCTGACGGGAGAGGCGAATTGGTATGCCAACAACTCCGTCAATAAGGTGTGGGAGAGCTCCTGCTCGATTTCGGGTCTCATGTGGGTAGTCGGTAGAGGCGATTAGTAATCGGGTCACAGTCTAGGATGCAAATGGGAAAGCAGCCAGATAAAAACTATTAGGAAATGAGCAGATGCGTGGTGAGACTTTTGGCGATGGTCAAGATTATATGTTGAGGACTTCGCGTGGTCCTGCATGCAGCGTGTTGGCACTGGGTGCAAATGTTGGGTGGAGGTTGGGTCGCGCTTGTATGCAAGTACTTGAATGGGTCGAGTAGTCCACCGTACACCAGATCAGTACACCAAGTTAGACGAAAAATAGCAAAAAGCAAAAAGAAGCAAAAAAAAGAATAGAACAGTAAGAGATATTATGAGAAATAGGATTGGATAAAAATGAAGAGATTCAAAGAATGGTAAATTATATTCGGGTAGACATACTGTTTCATGTTATAGTATATGAGACCTGAGTGTTGATCATTCCCAGTTAGGCTCTAAAACTATTGTATACACACTTCACGGTAGCTTGGTTAGCAAAAGTACGGTGTTTTTCAAAATTATTCCAGTGCGACAAAATTATTCAACCATTTTCAAAATTCAACCATATTTCAAAATTCAACCACATTTCAAAATTCAACCATATTTCAAAATTCAATCATATTTCAAAATTCAACTATATTTCAAAATTCAACCATATTTCAAAATTATTCAAACAAATTGTAATTTACAGAATAACATGGAATTAATTTAGTTTAGCCATTTCGACCGTTGATTTGAAGACTCCAAGAATAGTATATAAGCAATCATTCAGTTATAAAATTTCTGATTACTAAATTCTAAAAGTTGGTGTGAAACATTATGCCATTTGGTTTGAAAATTTGTGCGAGGTGGTACGAAAATTTGGAAATACATTATTTTTCAAAATTCTTCACACTAGTGCGACAAAATTATTCAACCCAATACTTCAAAATTATTCAACCCAATACTTCAAAATTATTCAACCCAATACTTCAAAATTATTCAACCCCAATACAAGTTTTAATATACAGAATAACATGAAATTACTTCAGAGTAACCATTTCTACCGTCGATTGGAAGACTCCAAGAGTATACATGAGCAATCGTCCAGATATAAAACATCTGATTACTGATATCTATTAAAAGTTGGTGGGAAACAATGCATTTGGTTTGTATAATTTTCTCGCGCTAGTTTGAATAAATCTCAAATATTGGTATGAATAAATCTCAAATATTGGTATGAATAAATCTCAAATATTGGTATGAATAATTTTGAAAAACACTGTATTGGTTTGAATAATTTGGAAAGATTAGTATGAATAATTTTGAAAACACTCGTAGGGTGTGTGCAGTACCGGAGAAAATTTGAGTGATGACATTGAGAATGGCGTTTGTTGGTCTGCGTAGTGCGCCCTCGGACTTGGTATGGGCCCATGCGATGCATATAGAGTATCCCAGGATATCCTCCTACATTACTCAAAAGACATATTCTATAGTCTTCTACACATTTTCAAAATAATTTGGGTATTACATCAATTTGGTATTGGCGTTGGGTATGGCGTTGGGTATGGCGTTGGGTTGTTTGGTTTATTGGTGTATGGATGTGGTACTGCATGTGGAGATGCGCTAAAAAAGCGCCCTCGCATGCACGGTCGTGCGCGCCCAATCGCGCACTATATAAGGCGCCGGTTCCCATATTTTTTGACATCATCTCACCGCGTGTGCCTTCCCGTCTGCCCTGGTAGTATTCGTTTACTCCAGTCTAAAGTGGCCTAAGGGAATACTTACGCAAGTGGGAAAACAACTAGTTCATCTCCACCCTGTGCGACGTGCCTTCGGGTCTCGGTTGTCTCATGGGACTATTAACATGATCAATATTTTTGAGTAGGCTGCTAGGTCAGAACAAGATTAGTATCTAGCAGATTAAGATTCTAAGATTCACTAAAATACTGGCAGACTAAAGACTAGCAACTAAGATTCACCAAACTTATCTAATGATCTCTGGTATTAATCTTTTCTCTTAATGTTGTCTGGTGTACGGGTCTGTCTTCAACTGCACACGGCGATAACGCACCCCGTATCGTACATCCAAACATATCTGAGACGCACAAGATACACCATAACTATATAAATAAGCCACTTCCCCCGAATCCACTAAGTGTTTTAAATCTCTTTTTGAAGAATTCTTTTTCTGAATCCCCAGATTTCTCTGACAAACCGTTGTTCCATTCCACTTTACATCCCTGAGCTTACCCCTGATTCAGCTGATAAGCTCGTTTACGCTTACAGCACACCCTTGGTTTCCATCTTTTCAGTCAAGAGTTGTTGATAATTGAAGTTGTTCAGGAAATAATTGATTCATTGGGTATATTTAAAGCCACTGCCATCCACTGCCTTCTACTGCCTTCTACTGAGTGCCTCCATTAAGCGCCCTCCATAATTACCGTTCTTGACTTTCGTTCCGCTGATTACTTCCTCAAGCTTTTTATACTAGTCTACTTGGATATCAACTTGGCCAATTGCTCTAATTGACCTGAATTTGACTGACTTAATCAACTACACCTAATTGTCCCTGAATAATTTCAAATTCTTGAGATCCATTTACTTACTAAGATCCAGGCCGATTAATAATCCATACCTTAATTCATCTGGACGATTCAAATATATCCTTTTATTCTGTGAAATTATGACCGGCCTGAAATTACGAAAAGTGTATGTTACCTTGACTTGACCACTGATTGAGTGATCTTTTTGAAGATCTTATTAAGGATTATTTGACTGATCTTTGAATTCCTCTCTTGAATCATACTAACTGCAGTCTCACAAACCCTATCATTGGCCAGCGCCCAAATGCCCCCCTAGAAACTTGGAACCGGCTCAAAAAAGCTACAGCAGACCTTCGCACTAAAGGTCCCGAATCAAGTACTCATTTCGAAGGTGCTCCCAATTTGGTGGAAAATGGACCCAATGGTGAGGTTCTTCTCTGGAGACCAGCAAGCAAAATATGTGAAGTGTGGGATTGGGGCCATGTGGAAACTCTTGTCAAGTCTTCTTATCCTTCAGATGGAAATTATGTCTTCACAGAGCCTTCCTCAAGTTTTGTTGAAGATTACACTGGTGACTCGCTCAACTTGGTGAGCTCATTTGAAACAGGCGCCGATGCCGTATTGGCCATGACCATATTTCCCTGTTCGTTGGGCAACTTGTTGGTACTTTTACAGGAAACTGGGTCTCGCGAGAGGTATCTCAAGGTATACTGTGGTCAGGAGTTCCAAACGCTTTCATTTATGGCTCCCTTGACAGAAGGAAATCTCCGTATGAAGGCGTCTCAGGAATACTTGATTGTTTCCAGTTCCAAGGGCTACCTCAACATATTCAAAGGTGGCACAGCGTCGCACTTCCTCCACAACTTGGCTGGTGAAGCGCTTTTGGCCCTAGAGCACTGCACACGGCCCGTGATTGCTCATGATGCTTTGGACGAGTCCAAAATCAAGGGAGCTTTTGTTAAGACGCTGGTTTCGGGCGACTTGCCCATCTACGATATTGTGGGCTCATGGTTAGTGTACTCCCCCACTCAGGTGGAGACCAACTACTTCAAGAAACTCCAGCAGTCAAAGCAGAATATGGCCAAACGAGCCAAATCCGATGGATACACGCCCATGAAGTTGCCTTCCAATGGGCCACTTCTCGCGCGAGTTCTTTCTGCGCTTTCCAGCTCGGCCGCGGACACTTTTTTGAGTCTCTCAGACCTCAGCACTCGAGCAGTCAAAAAGTCCAAGGATATCATTGAAAAGGACATTTCGCTCAAATCTGTCAGCAGCTCCATTGGAAGCACCATCTACACCACGGCCAATGCCGTATACTCCAACTCCAGCAAGTTGGTCAAGTCAGGGGTCGAGTCTCAGTTGGTCAAGATCATCGATCTCTCCAGTGGAAATACAATTGCTTTGTTCAAGGCTCCAGGCGGAGTTTCGCATCTTTCGCTCAATGAGTATGACCTCCAGTTGGCGCAGGCCAATGCCCGAGGCGATAGCATCTACTTATGGGATCTCTATAAACTCCCCAAGGAAGTGTCGCTAGTGGGCAATTTTGTGCGGGGAAAAACCAGCGCTCGCATCCGAGAAATGATATGGTTTATGAGCAACTCTTCAGTGGATGGAAGTATAGTGAGCAATTTCGGGTTGGGGTGTATCACCGAACGCTCAGGATCCATGCACTGGTTCCATATCAATTACCTTTTCAGTGGTAAGGACCGGCAAAATTACCCCAATGTGAGCCAGGTAAATGGGCGCAAGTCGGGAAGCTCCTACAGTGCGAAAACTTCAACCAATGATCAGTTCCTCAATGTGTGGACGTTACCATCGTTGGGAGCAATGAAGTTCATGAAGCTTCCCACCTATGCGAATGTTCCGGATGAAGTGAAGCGCAGCGACTTCAAAAACCCGTACACCAGAGACGTGTTTTCCCGGTTGAACCAGCTTGCGTATGTGGATGGCGAAATGAATCTTCGATTGATCTCCACCATGAACGGGAAACACAACTTCAAGTACATTTTGCCCAAGGAGGTCTGTGGCGATATTCGGAGCTCAGCATCACGTGCCTCGGGCCGCAAGTATGGTCCATTGCAATACCGGAGCGAGCCAAAAAAATTGGAACAAGAGGAAAATCCCATTTCACAGGCGGAGATTGAGACTTGCGAGCCGTACGTGACCTTCATCCAGAACGAAAACTGTAACATTGCAGTGTACGACATTGGCGAGACGGAAGGTGAAACGACTGCGTTTTGGGACCAATTTGCAATTTTTGGGGGGAATATTAACCATGTTACACGAGAGTTTCATACTGTGGGGCATAGCAAGGATGCAATAATTGGAGAGGAGACACTGGTGATGGTATAGACGACATCAAGTTATGAGCCTAGGGTTAACTTACTCTACAACAAGGGAAGATCTTTTATCTAGGAGATGGGGTCTGAGTGTCAGTATGAGTCTGTCAGTGTGAGTCTCTGTGAGTGTCAGTTTGAGTCTCTGTGAGTGTCAGTTTGAGTCTCTGTGAGTGTCAGTTTGAGTCTCTGTGAGTGTCAGTTTGAGTCTCTGTCAGTTTAAGTCTCTGTCAGTTTAAGTCTCTGTCCCTGCCCGTCAGTCTCTGTCTCTGTCAGTTTAAGTCTCTGTCCCTGCCCGTCAGTCTCTGTCTCTGCCGTCTGTCCTCTCAGTTTGTCCATATCCCTTACATCACTGTAATAATTATATTTATTGGCTATCAAAAGAATATGCGCATAATCTCAAGAATGGCACCTCCACAAACCAAAAATACCAAGGCAAATAACCATGGCTTGGATACCGGAAATACTATTTTGTCCTTCTTGGCTCTAGGCTTGCCTTGTTTCTTGACGTTGAGGTTGGCAAA
>VATE01000308.1:0-14733 GCA_008065195.1 Metschnikowia amazonensis | reverse complement strand
GTCGCACTGGTATGAATAATTTTGAAATATTGGTATGAATAATTTCGTCGCACTGGTATGAATAATTTTGTCACACTAGTATGAATAAATTTGAAAAATACTGTATTGGTATGAATAATTTTGTCGCACTAGTTTGAATAATTTTGAAATATTGGTATGAATATTTTTTTCGCACTAGTATGAATAATTTTGAAAAAGACTGTATATAACATAACATGGAAACTACTTTCGTTTTGCCCGTTTCGACGGTTGATTGGAAGACTCCAAGAATGTTATATACAAGCAATCAGCCAGATATAAATTATCTAATTACTGAATTCTATTAAAGCTGGCGTGAAACATTATGCCACTTGGTTTGCATAATTTTGAAATATTGGTATGAATAATTTTGCGCGGTGGTATGAATAATTTTGAAAAACAGTGTACAAGTTTTACAGTATTTTTCAAAATTATTCAAACAGTGCGACAAAATTATTCATACTAATATTTCAAAATTATTCATACCAGTGCGACAAAAATATTCATACCAAATGAAAAATGTCTCCTACCAACTTTTAATAGAATTCAGTAATCAGAAAATAAATATTTGGACGATTGCTCTTATATACCAATCCTAGAGTCTTCCAATTAACGGCAAAATGGACAAAACTAAAGTAGTTTCCATGTTATGCTGTATATTAAAACTTGTACTTGGTTTGAGTAATTTTGAAATATTGGTATGAATAATTTTGTCGCGCTAGTATGAATAATTTTGTCGCACTAGTATGAATAATTTTGAAAAACACTGTATACATAACATTGAAAGTATTTAGTTTTATCGTTTCACCCTTAATTGGAGGATCACTAAATAGAAGTACGAGGCAATCTTCAGATTATAGATTTCAGAATATTGAATTCTATTAAAAGCTGGTGTGAAAATATGCCATTTGGTTTGAATAATTGATAGTTTGATATTTTTGATAGTTTGATATTTTTGATAGTTTGATATTTTTGATAGTTTGATAATTTATAGTTTGATAATTTATAGTTTGATAATTTATAGTTTGATAATTTATAATTTGATATTTTTGATAGTTTGATAATTTTGATATTGTTTGAATAATTTTAATATTGTTTAATTTTATCGCACAGTTTAAGTAATTTTGAAACTCTATATCTTAGGCTAGTGCAACCGGTTATGCACCAATTTGCCGCGCTCGGCACCCGCACTTTATCACATGCCCTTAAACTTTACTATCTACATTCTTCTGTTGCGTTGCGTCATAAATTACTATACTAAGCCTTCACTCCTAAGCCTTGTTCACTGGACCGGCAGTGAACACATCCTCGGCAGAGTGGACGGTGGGCTCGAACGAAGCCGTGTCCATATTCAGGAGTTTGGCCTCATCCTCCAAGATTTCGTCGTTGACCACCATACTGACAGTCTCATGTTCATGGTTAAAGTTAACCGCACGCTGCTGCGAAGAAAATGCGCGCAATTTGGCCTGGTGGCTGTAAATAGGCACCCAGCACCTAGAGGCGGTTTTGAACGATGCAACTGAAAGGAATTGTCTTGTCATTTTGAATTGGGATATTGAGGGTTAGACTGGACAGATGTAAAGATGGACGATGAAGAGATGGAGGGTTGAACAGATGGAGGGTTGTTGAACGATCAAAGATATTGTTCAAAGATGAATAGATTGTTCAAAGATGAATAGATTGTTAAAGCTAAATATCAAGATGTATTTGATTTTCAGAATGTCTCTGATTCTTTTGTATTAAATGTTGAAGTTGATAGTATTTATTTTGAGGGTGGGATATGCTCCTTATATATTCGCCCTGGCCTACATTCTTCCTTTACCCCGGATACTCCGAACGTCCGGCGTTGAGTCATGGCCTGCACTATATGCAGTGCCGCGGCTGCATGCCTGCATATAGTATGAACCGAGGGCCGCGGCCGAAGGGATGATCTGAGCCACCATGCAAGCTCAAGAACCCATCTGGTGCCCCAGTACCTCCCATTTTTGTCAGCCGTTGCTCTTGATTTGGGTATTTTTAAGGATATTATTGATCAGAGATCAAGTGCTCTATAAAAAATCACGTGCTTTAAATCAGATCACATGCAATTTTTCTGAAAGTGGGCCTGATTCGGCATTATGCGGTTTTCTGCTTATGTTTCTGGAGTATTCTGATGTGCTTATTGTTCCCCTCCACTTGTCCGATTGAGTCATGTGCGTGAGTCAACTCGCATGGGCGAACGGAACATGCAAACATCTGTACATCCCAGGCCTTTTATTGTTCCTGCAGACATGACCGCACTCATTCCCCACACTCCCACACTTCCACTCACTTCTCTACCACTCAAGACTATTTGAATAAAGATTTGAGACCATAAGTGAACAGTTTGACCGGCTGATCTTAGAGTCTGTGAATTGACTGAGACTTAATCTGAGAGTGTGATTGTGACTGAATCTGAGACTGACTGAATCTGAGACTGACTGAATCTGAGACTGTGATTGTGACTGTGACTGAATCACTGAACTTGTTGAACAATTAGTTTGTACGACCAAGACGCCACTGCATAGCTGCACTAGATTACAAACAGCTTCTATTATCAGATTAAACGGCAGTCAGTGTTATTATATCTCAGAAGTGACTACAGATTAAGGACGATATACATTGAGAAGAAGTGTGTGGACAAATAACAAGACTACAAACTGAAATTACAAACTACAATTTGAAACTACAATAACAATTTGAAGTACAATAACAATTTGAAATACAATAATAATTCGAAATTACAATAACAATTCGAAATTACAATTTGATATTACAATTTGATATTACAATTTGATATTACAATTTGATATTACAATTTGTTATTACAATTTGATATTACAATCTGTATATCTCATTTCACTCAATCCTATTACTCTTATTCCATCATGGGTACTGGTTGGCAACTTACAAAGGCCCTTAGGGATAAAATGGTGCAGTATGCAGGGTACCCCCAAACTTCAATTAACATTAGACAGATGGTGCAATTTGGCCCATCACCATCGCCTGGTCTGATATTCCTTGCATCTCAATTCATTGTGGAAGAGCTCCCCATTCGTCTCGCTCTCAAAGTCAGAGATCTTGAAAATGCCCCCTTGGGCCTCCTGAAAATGCCACTGACCATCACTGTCAAGAACTGGTATGCTCAATCATTTGAGGAGTTGACATCGTTGCCCAAGCCGCACATCGATGAGAAGTTACGTGCTCAGTTGTACGCTTTGAATCCCCTGGCCGATACTGTGGACGATGCTGAGACTTCCAACTTGGCCCAAGAACAATTGTCCAATCCTGCCGTCAATAACGTGTTTTCCGATGACGGAATAGTGGTCAGACCGCACACTTCACATACTCCGACGCCCGCACCAGCCAAGGCCCGCGCTGATGCCCCCACGTTTGGCAAGTCCTACTACAACCCCTGCCCCAGCAATATCGTGTGGCCCAAAGAAGTCTACGACTACAACAAGAGCGTGTTGGATGCACTCCTGAAGATCAAGAAAAGACACGATGCCACAGTGGCCACCATGGCTCAGGGTGTGCAGGAATGGAAGACCGAGCATAAGCTTGTTCAGGTGAACCTGGCCATCCAGACGTTTTTGGACCGTTTTTACATGCTGAGAATCGGTATCCGCATGCTCATTGGCCAGCACATTGCCCTCAACATGTCACAGGCGCTGCCGACAAGACAGCGTATTTCGAACCTTATGAACGGGTCCAATGGCGAGCCCAAGAGGACCGGCCGCAACAACTACGTGGGTGTCATTTGCACCGAGTGCAACGTCAAGGAAATTGCTGAGGATGCTGTGGAGACCGCCAAGTATATTTGTGAGGAGTACTATGGACTTTTCGAGGCGCCTGAAATCCAGCTCATAGCATCACAGGAACTGATCAATTTCATGTACGTGCCAGGCCACTTGATCCATATGTTTTTCGAGGTGTTGAAGAACTCACTCCGTGCCACCATTGAGTTCCACACACCCATTCTAAAGGAACAAATGATACGGGAAAACCCAGACTTGAAGGCCGAGGACATTGACCTCAACGACTTGAAGTTTCCTGCCATCAAGGTGATCATCTCCGAGGGCTATGAGGACATTGCCATCAAGATTTCGGACGAGGGCGGAGGCATTGCACGGAGTGAGATTCCGCTCATCTGGACATATTTGTACACTACTGTGGATAAGTTGCCCACGTTAGATTCGGAGAGCCAGACGAGCTTCAAGGCTCCTATGGCAGGTTTTGGCTATGGTTTGCCGATTTCGCGGCTCTATGCGCAGTACTTTGGAGGAGACTTGAAACTTATTTCAATGGAGGGTTACGGGACGGATGTTTACATTCATTTAAACCGTTTGAGTTCATCACTGGAGCCACTTCCATGAGACTACTTAAGAAGAATTCACTAAGTCTTGATGTCTACGTTTCTCTGTATGAGAAGACAATTCTAGTTTATGTCTACGTTTCTCTGTATGAGAAGACAATTCTTATGTCTATGAGAAGACAATTCTTATGGTCAGTGGAGAAGCATGCATTGATTGTGTGCGTAGCAAACTTGATTATCTCATTCTTGTTGCTCTGAAAGTTCTGGCACTGGCTACGAGCCACTGCGAAACTGACTGGCTTGGACAACCCTGCTTTATGATAGGTCTTCGACAGGAATAAAGTAATCAGTATTAAATTATGATATACAAATACTCTAATTATATACGAAGATACAAGCACTCTTTCTTTCTGAAAAGAAATTATACTGTAGTTTGTCATTGATTCTGATAATTCAAAATTCAACTAGTGCGACAAATATTCAAACCAATTATTTCAAACTAGTGCGACAAATATTCAAACCAATTTCAAAATTCAACTAGTGCGACAAATATTCAAACCAAATGACGAAATGTTTTACACCAACTTTAATAGATTTCAGTAATCAGAAAATTTATACATTAATGATAGATTATTATACTCTTAGAGTCTTTCAAACAATGGTCGAAAGGACAAAACTAGACTAGTCTCATGTTATCTTGTATATGAAACTTGTATTTGGTTTGAATAATTTTGAAATATTGGTTTGAATTTCGCACTGGTTTGAATAATTTTGAAATATTGGTTTCAATAATTTCGCACTGGTTTGAATAATTTTAAAAACACTGTATGATCATCTATAGATCTAAATTAGACCTATTATTCATCCGGTTCATCCGGAAGTTTTGGTTCTCCGGCTCTTTCTACCATAGAATTCACTAGCCTGTTCTAGCTGTTCATTAATACTCACTTAATTCTATCTTACCTATAGCTAATTTATTTCCTTAACATCAATATGTTAGTTGTTATGCCAACCACTTCACAGTATTTTCAAAAGTATTCAGAGCAGCGCGAATATTTTGAATCAAGAAAAATCCATAATTCAAAGTTTCGTACCAACATTCTTCCTACAAGTGGTTATATACAGGAAACTAGGAACTCAGTGTCTGTTTGACCCTCTAATGACCCAAAGTTAGATATGAGCAATTTTGTAGAAGAATTCAGAATTTGAATTCTAATGAAAGTGGTATGAATCATGGTTTGAAAGATTTGGGAATGGGTGCGAAACTTGAACTATTTTTCTTGGTCGAAATATTTTGCGCGCTGGTTTAAATAAATGAACCAATCTCTAGTATTTTGTTCAGCTAGTTCTTACTATGGAATACCAGACAAGATGCAGATTCATCTAGCATATTTAATTTAATATTTTAATATTTCAGGTTACTAAAATATACTAGTCTGGTGCTAGTATGGTACTAGTCTGGTACGAGTCTGGTACTAGTCTGGTGCTAGTCTGGTACTAGTATGGTATTACTATGGTACTAGTATGGTACTAGTATGGTACTAGTATGGTACTAGTATGGTACTAGTATGGTACTAGTATGGTACTAGTATGGTATTAGTATGGTACTAGTCTGGTGCTACTCTGATACTACTCTACTACTCTACTACTCTACTAATCTGGTATACACTGACTTAGCTCTATATCTCCTTGGCGATTCTAGTCTCTTCCTTTCTTATAGTTATTTCATTAACTGTTCCTTTCATATTTCTTATTCTCAGACCTCAGACTATACTTCTAATCTACCGGTTCTATTCATGACATTGTATTCATCTGCCATTGTCTCAGCCTCTAGCTTGATCTAGCTGACTGGTACTTCTGGTTTCATTATCTTGACTAGCTCTGTTATTAAGACCATATCACCAGGTCATTTCTATTATAATATTATAGTTAGAGTACGGAGACTAGAATGCTGCTGAATTTCTGGCTGCACAATCTAGGCTATAATGTCATAAAGGTAATACGTATGGGACAACTACTATCAGAGACTATTCTTGATCACTCTTCTCTTTACTCTTACACCTAACAATACTATTCTATAGTCTTAGTATTCTGTAGTCTTACTACTCTGTAGTCTTACTATTCTGTAGTCTTACTATTCTGTAGTCTTACTACTCTATAGTCTATACTATAGTCTATACTATAGTCTTACTACTCTATAGTCTATACTATAGTCTATAGTATAGTCTTACTATAGTCTATTCTATTCTATAGTCTATTCTATAGTCTTCTATAGTCTATTCTATAGTCTTACTACTCTGTAGTCTTACTATTCTATAGTCTATTCTATAGTCTATTACACTATTTCACTATTACTATACTTACCAGCATCTATCACTTTCTCCTAACTCCATAATTGCGCTGTCTATCATATTCCATCACCTAGTATTACTAGTCCTTCTTCCTAGTTTACCTTCGTATACTCTTATCTATCACGTCTCTACTTTAATTTATCTCTCAAGTTCTCTGAGTTTATCTACCTTATAGTGTCAGTATCACCCAGTCTATCTGACCTATATTCTATTTCCATGAGTTTGTAGTTCATCTATCATAGTAACCTTGAGCCATGGTCTACCATGTTCTAACCTTAATGAAGCTAATTCTACCATAGTCCATCTAGTCATAGTCTTCCTTGTTCTATCACCCTCACCTATAACCATCATAAGTTTCTTCAAATCTTGTCATCTGCCATGATTTCTCAAGTTCTCTGGCGTAGCTTGAAATGCCTTCTGTTGTACTACCCTATTCTACTCTATTCCCCTATTCTACTCTATTCCACTCTATTCCCCTATTCTACTCTATTCCACTCTATTCTCCTATTCTATTCTATTCCACTCTACTCCCCTATTCTACTCTATTCCACTCTATTCCTCTATTCTACTCTATTCCACTCTATTCCCCTATTCTATTCTATTCCACTCTATTCCCCTATTCTACCCTATTCCCTATTCCCCTATTCTACCCTATCATACCCTATTCTACTTCGTCATTCTTAATACTCATCTGTCCCGTGCCGTTCTGCATGCTCATCAGTCGCTCTACCTGAACACTCAAATTCGCGATGGCCAAGAAACTTTAACAACCTGCCCCACTTTTCGCAAAAATTATCAAAGGAGTATTTAATTATCACCAGCCCAATACCATAAAAATCATAAACACCATCCATTTTAGTAAGTTACTTTACCAAGCAATAATAACTATATAATTAATATAACTATTTAATTAATACAACTATAACTAATACAGCTAATTACCAAGCATTTCTAAATAATCCCTATACTAATACCTAAATTTAACTAATATTTTAATATCCTCTTATCATAAACCACTTCTCTACTTCTTACCCTGCCTGAGCCTCGCACTAAAATGGCCTCGGCTTCACGTGCGGAAGTGCGGCTGGGTGCAGGACCGGGTGATCAACTAAAAATCTCCCACGCCAAACTTCTCCTCACTATTCACTATGAGCACACCCAGAGCTAAACCCTGGGAAAACGCCAACGGACTTTCGGCGCCGGCCTCCGACGGTCCTGCTACCGACATCGGCCTGCTAGCGGACTCTCTGATTCCCGAAAGACCCACATCTCTAGCGGATGCCTCCAGCTCCATGGGCATCGGCACGTCGGGCGCCGGCGTGGGCATGGGCTCGGGGCTCGCCAATAGCTACGGCTCCTATGGCTCATCTCGCTACGGCTCTGGCATGTACGGCTCTGGCTACGGTTCTGGAATGTACGGTTCTGGCATGTCTGGAATGTACGGTTCTGGCATGTCTGGAATGTACGGCTCTGGCTATGGCTCTGGCATGTACGGAGGCGGCTACGGGCTGTCCATGTACGGTTCTGGCATGTCGGGCATGTACGGGGGCGGCTATGGTTCTGGCATGTATGGGACAGGATATGGCCAGAACCCCATGAATGGCCCGGGGTTGGGCGACGGCCCCCAGGCGACGTTTCAGCTTATCGAGTCGATTATCGGCGCCGTGGGCGGCTTTGCACAGATGCTTGAAGCTACGTACATGGCGACACACTCGTCGTTTTTCACCATGGTCTCGCTTGCCGAGCAGTTTGGCAACCTCAAAAACGCTTTGGGCTCGCTCCTAGGTATTTTCGCGGTGATCAAGTTTGCCAAGAAGCTTTTCTACAAAATCACCGGCCGCACTTACAACTACGGGCTCAATGCCAAGGAATTCGGCAAGTTCGAGTCCAAGCAGAAGAAGTTGGAGGAGAGCTTGAGGCGCAACAACAAGAACCCCCGGCGCATCTCGTTCAAGCCACTTTTGTTGTTTTTGGCCGCGTCGGTGGGAATCCCCTATTTATTAAGCAAGGTCATCCAGAGGCTCAATGAGCAGCAGCAGATGCAGCAGCAAAGAAGGCTCCAGGAGCAGCAGGGCATGGGTGCAGGCATTCGTGGCGCTGTAGATGCAGACAATTTGGAGTTTGCCAAGGCGCTCTATGAGTTCAACCCAGAGAACCCCAATATCGAGATTGAATTGAAGCCCAAGGATCTTGTGGCCATTTTGTCCAAGCTTGATCCACTTGGCAACGAGAGTAAGTGGTGGAAGGTGCGACTGAGAACCGGGAAAGTGGGTTATGTGCCGCTGAATTTCTTGGCTATAATCGAGCGAAAGCGCAAAGTTGAGGAAGCAAACCAGAAGTCTGGAGAGATTTCTGAGATAAGAAAGGGGCAGATTCAGGGGTGATGGAGATGGGAAAGAAAGGTAGAGATGAATAAGAAGAGATAAGAAGAGGAGATGAATAAGAAGAGATAAGAAGAGGAGATGAATAAGAAGAGATAAGAAGAGGAGATGAATAAGAAGAGATAAGAAGAGGTAGACATGAATAAGAAGAGATGGACATGAGTCACGAAAAAGTAAACATGATTCACGAAAAAGTAAATATGAGTCACGAAAAGTTAAACGAAAATGTCAAATATAAATTTGTCAAACATGAACCATAAATCCAGAAATATTAAGCATGGCCTCTGTTCGCATTCAGATATGCAATGGTCGCAATGGAATCAGTCATGTTGTGCACTAACCATAAAAAGTACACTTACTCAGTGCTACACGCATTCCATAGACAATTGACTTGACCTATTTATATGAGTTATAGTTTTATGAGATCTATGAGATCTATGAGATCTATGAGATCTATGAGATCTATGAGATCTATGAGATTTAGAGATTCAGAGATTTATGAGATCTATGGTTCTATGAGATCTATGGATCTACGGTTCTATATGAATTCTATGAATTCTATGGATCTATTAATTTTATGGATCTATTAATTTTATGGATCTATTAATTTTATGGTTCTATTAATTTTATGGTTCTATTAATTTTATGGTTCTATGGTTCTATTAAAAACTATGATTTCAATGGTTTTATGAATTCTATGGTTCTATGGTTCTATGGTTCTATGGTTCTATGACATCTATGAGATCTATCTATGAATTCTATGGTTCTATGGTTCTATACATATTCTATGAATTCTATGTTTCTATGTTTCTACGGTTGTACGGTTGTACGGTTGTACGGTTCTACGGTTCTACGGTTCTACGGTTCTATTAAAATCTATGATTTCAGATTCACCTTGGGTATTACACTACCCACCGGTCCAAGTTATAGCTACGCTGTGCGATTAGAAGAGGAATCACGGTAGACCCTTCTAACGCGATAAATCACGTGATTGCCTTATATACAGTCGCCTTGACCAGCCATAGCTCACAGCAGCCAGCAGTCATAACAAGCAGCCAGCTCTCTCGGACTATATAATTACCTAGATTCCCACTTATTGGAAAGCCATCAGCGAATACATACGTGATAGGTAAACAGACGTACTAAAGAATCTAACAATTTCTATGGTTCTATGAATTCTATGGTTGTATGGTTCTATTAAAAACTATGATTTCTATAAATTTTACGGTCCTATGGTTACATGGTTCTATAACTCTATGATTTCTATCGTTCTATGGTTCTATATGATTACTATGGTTCTATTAAAAACTATGATTTCTATGATTTCTATGGTTCTATGAGATCTATGGATCTATGGTTCTATAAATTCTACGGTTCTATGGTTTTATGGTTCTATAACTCTATGATTTCTATGGTTCTATGGTTCTATATGAGTTCTATGACATCTATGACATCTATGACATCTATGACATCTATGACATCTATGACATCTATGACATCTATGACATCTATAAATTCTATGGCTCTATGATTCTATGGCTCTATAGCTCCATGTGATCTATATACAAACCTTTTTATTGAGTTGCGCTGCGATGAATTCCTCCATGGTCTATACTGATACTAAATTATATCATTTCTGATTTCTTGAATTATGACTAATGGATTCATGACTATTGACTATTAGACTGCGTCGTCAGGACGGTTTTGCTCCGATTCCACCTTGGCTCCTTTGTCCTGCAAATTCTTGTACCCAGCAGCGTTCTTAACCACTTTACCCTTGGCCTCGGCCTTTTCCTTTACATTCTGGGCCTTGTCTTTGGCACTCTCAGCCTTGTCTTTAACTTCTTCTTTGGCATCTTCGGCCTTGTCTTTAACTTCTTCTTTGGCACTCTCAGCCTTGTCTTTAACTTCTTCCTTGACATTCTGGGCCTTGTCTTTGGCACTCTCGGCCTTGTCCTTGGCTATTTCCTTGGCACTTTCTGCCTTGTCCTTGGCCTTCTCCGTGGCACTTTCAGCTGTGGCCTTGGCCTTTTTCGTGGCACTTTCAGCCTTGCCCTTGACCTTCTCTGCAGCACTCTCTGCCTTGTCAAGTCCATCTGCCAATACTTCGCCTGCCTTTTGATTGGCACTAGAGGCTGCGCTGGCTGCAGCATCCTTGGCCTTGGATGCAGCATTCTTGGCTTCGGATGCACTGGTGGGCGTGATCTTCTCTGCCTTTTCAATGCTGTCGGCCAAAACTTCTCCCGTTTTCTTGTTCACTGTGGAAGCCGCATTGGCTGCGGTTTCTTTGATTTGTTCAGCAGAAGGCGTGACCTTTTCCGTCTTGTCAATGGTGGATGCCAAAACTTCGCCTGTTTTTTTATTGGCTTTGTCCAAAACTTCTTTGGCGGTATCGACAATACCAAAGTTGGCACGGGAAACCGTTAAGGTTCTGATAGGAAGTCTGGCAACTCTGATGTTTCTAGCAGCAATGCGGAACATGATGTAGACTGATTTTTTAGGAGGTTGAGATCTGAATATAGATGGTTTTTCGAAATATAGAATTCTCGAACATCTTGAGGATGTGGGCTATTTATATAGATCGCTCTTGGTCATGTAGGGCAATTGCGTTGAGTGATATACTTGCTATGATGTAAGGCTGCCTAAGTTGGGCTGTATGTAGGACACACCTCGAGACTGCTTGATTTCTGGAGACACTTGCGCATGCACCTGACGTTTGTAGCCTGGGGAAAGTATGTGGGCCCGCTTGTCTCCACCAAACACCGGCCACCACAGATTACTGACCACCTCAGATCCGGCCACCTCAGATCCGGCCACCTCAGATCCGGCCACCTCAGATCCGGCCACTTCAGATTGCCGGCCTTCTGCAGGGAAGTGGTGGATATGCGTGTCACGTGATGGAGTGTGGAGAGCGCAACCATCGATTAAGATGTCACGTGAGCGATATATCACGTGATACACTTGCTACTTGCGGTCATGGCCCGAACAGGGACCGGGCAGTCTTGATCATAAAGGTCTTGGCCTTGAGAATGTATACCAAGAAGTTCGGCACCCACCAGCCGAAAAGAACACCCACGCCGCCGTGGCGCGAGATTGGAATAATGTATAAGTTGTCTATTGGCATGTAGGGACCTGTATCCAGCGCCAGTTTAAAGAAGAAATTCTTCAACCATGTCACAGGCGAGAAGCTGGAGCTTTCAGAATCTATTTTCAGCCAAATACGGAAGGTTTTGGCGAGTTTTGCAATTTGGCCCATCTTGATATCCACGAAAGTCAGTCCTCCTCCAGAAACGATATCGCCAAAAGCCGCAATATTGGCATAACCCTTCACCAAAAGCGAGTTATTTGTCACCACATAGCCTTTTTCGTCCTTGACCGATTGGGGAAGAAAATCTGAGTACGGCTTTGCCACAAAGCACTCCAAAATGACGTCATATTCCGTTTCCACCCCCACATTGGGACCTTTCTCCACCACCAACCGATCCTTTCCACCATCAGACGGAAGTTTCTTCACATAAACGCCCAGAATAATATCAACACCAAGTTCCTTCAATTTCACGGACGCACTACGTCCCACACTTGGAGGAAGACCCGTCAATATGTGCCGGCCTGTATACAAGTGCACATTCACCAATGGGTAGGCATCAGCAATCTCGCCTGCAGTCTCCACGCCTGTGGCTCCAGCACCAATGATGGCCACATGCTTGGCGGATTTCAATGCCTGGCTCACATCCAAAATCAGTTTCTGCGCAAGTTTATAGTCAAGATTGGGCTTGAAGCCGGCCCATTGGGTCTGTGTGCCGGACGCGACAATAAGGAAGTGGAAATTGATTTCGCCACATTCTCCTGAGGCACGAGTGTAGCGCACCAAGTTTTTATCTGGCTGCACATCGGTGGCAGAGCCCAAAATAAAGGAGCCCCTTCCCTTGGAATTTGCCTGCACAATGTCGGCCACAGGAAAAACGGTTTTTTCAAACAAGTCGGGGCGCACCAATAAGCGTGGAGCCGCCACGTTGAAGTAGGCGTGTGTAGAGGGCGAAATCAAGGTGATGGTGGCCAAAGGGTCGATGTTGGCCACAATCGATACAGCATTGAGTCCTGCATAGCTGCCTCCAATGATGACGACTTTAGACATAGCAAGAGTGTTGCGGGGGGAAAGATGCGGGCGCACTGCTTTATATAGGGCAGTTTGTATGGGGTGGGGGGATCAGGAGGGCGTTCCAAGGTGTGAGACATCAGCTGAGACAAACTCATGTGTAGCACTTTGCGGGGTCCTGCATGGTCCGGAGCAAGCTACAGAGTTTGGGTCTTTTCAATTGTTAGATTGGAGAACAATAAGATTTTAACAAAGAGAAGTCAGCTGCAAGGTTGATGCAGCCAGTACATAACCTCTTGAGAAATGGAGACAGGCGATATAGACAGGTAATATGGACAGGCAATAGTCAGGCAATATTCAGGCAATATTCAGGCAATATTCAGGCAATATTCAGGCAATATTCAGGCAATAGTCAGGCAATAGTCAGGCAATAGTCAGGCAATAGTCAGGCAATAGTCAGCAGGCAATAGTCAAATGGACAGGCTTGGACGTCAGAAGCAAGAAATCATAGGGCACAATACGCAGCTTTATAAAATAGCCTTATAAAATAGCCTAGGCAATAGCCAGACAATAACCACGCAATAACCAAATAATACCAAACAATACCAAATAATACCAAATAATACCAAACATTACCAAACAATACCAGATAATACCAAACAATAGCTAGACAATGGCCTGGTAGATAATAGCTTGCCCAGAAGACTTGTCTAGAAGACAATCACCAGACATGGCCCTTCCGGGGATACCATAATAGGTGTAGAAGACCTTAAGGTTGACGCGGTCAGTGCAGGAGATGTGGTGAATTTCTTTAGTGCGTAGACGCAAGTTGAAAAAGAATCGGGCGCAGAAAAAGCTGTGGGCATTAGGGATGGAATAGTGGTATGATAAATACAATACTGGAAAGATGGAATGACAGAAATGGTTACTTGATTTAAATAGTAAAGTACTTGATTCAATAATAAAGTACTTGATTCAATAATAAAGTACTTGATTCAATAATAAAGTACTTGATTCAAATAGTCAATTGATTAATTGATTCAAATAGTAAAGTACTTGATTCAAATAGTAAAGTACTGGATTCAAATAGTAAAGTACTGGATTCAAAACTGAAGTACTGGATTCAAAACTGAAGTACTGGATTCAAAACTGAAGTAATTACTGAATTCAAAAATAATGTTCCGCAGAAATTCTCACTACTTCATTGTTGATCTAAGACTCAGCATCACTGCGCCTAGGCTAACATCAGGCGTTGGATGCGTCACTGCAGCTTTAAGCGCGACTACCATCATCCGCTAGTGCTACTGCTTGCTACACATTTCTGCCAGCAGTTTGTTTATTTCTAGTGTTTTTCTTTTTCAAGTATTGCTATTGCTACTGATGTGAATATATAAATAGCTATTTCCTCAATGCTACTGATGTGAATATATAAATAGCTATTTCCTCAATGCTACTGATGTTAGATTCTTTAGTAACGTCTTTTACCTATCACGTGTGTATTCGTTGATGGATTCCCAATAAGTGGGAATCTAGGTAATTATATAGTCCCAGGGG
>VATE01000300.1:0-14095 GCA_008065195.1 Metschnikowia amazonensis | reverse complement strand
GTTTTGTCTGTTTCGACTGTTGCTTGAAAAACTCCAAGAATAGTGTATATAAGCAATTCTCTAGATATTAAATTTCTGTTTTCTGAAAACTATTAAAATTGGTGTGAATTATGCCATTTGGTATGATTAATTTTGTCGCAGTGGTATGAATAATTTTGAAAAATACTGTACCAATATTTCAAAATTTTTAATACCAGTACGACAAAATTATTCATACCAAATGGCATAATGTTTCACACTAACTTTTGATAGTTTTCAGTAATCAGATATCTTATATCTTGCTGATTGCTATTACTTTTCTGAGAGTCTTTCCGTCAGCGGTCGAAACGGACAACATTAAAGTAGTTTCCATGTTATACTGTATATTAAAACTTGTATTGCTTGAATAATTTGAAATATTGGTATGAAATTTTGTCGCACTGGGAATAATTTATTGGTACGTTATTTTTCAAAAGACTGTATTTTCAAGACGCTCACGTGCGCACATTTACACCAGACGCGTATGGCTCTCATACTTGATATCCACTGATACCACATTTAAACACTGGAGATGGGTTACTACGACATCGATGATATACTAGCGGATGGAGAGAAGATCCCCTGCAAGTTCAATCTCTCTGTTCCCGGCTTAGGGTACCTTGAAGGAAACCCTGGAAAAGGCATTGCTAAAGATACAAAGCTCGATCTTCCCTGGTGGCTAGCCACGGTTTTGGCGGTTTCGGTGATTCTGCCAGATACAGACGAAAGTTTCATTGACTTGCTAGATCCAGATTTCATCTCTACAAAGGTTCTCAATGCCATCCATGCAGATCCCACCTCTGTGGACTTACACACGATCATGAGCCACTTTTATAAGCAGACGGAAAAGTGGGCCGCAATGTTCAACGACACGGCATTGATTGAGACTGTAATGATGCTGTTGAAGGAAAGAGCTTTGGAGATTGACAACTACGCCAACAACTCCACGAAAAACGTGCATTCAAACTTCCTATACACTTTGGATGAGTTTGAGAAGAAGCTCTATCGAGCAACAGCAGAGAGCAAGAAACAAATGAGACGTTGGAACAGCGACTAGTCTAGAGATGTTAAGAAAGGGGTGTTTGAATGATGAATATTGAAGAGTGACATAGAAGGATGACTAGAGGTTAATATAAGAGAATTAGAGATACAGAATAGAGATACAAGAGTAGAGATATAAGAATTAGAGATATAAGAATTAGAGATACAGGATTTATGAGATAAAGAGAGAGATAGAGATACAAGAATTATGAGAGAAAGAGAGAATTATGAGAGAAAGAGAGAATTATGAGATAAAAGAGGTCAATCATGAGATAAAGAGGTCACTTTTGAGATAAAAGAGAGAATTATGAGATACAAGAATTAGAGATACAAGAATTAGAGATACAAGAATTAGAGATACAAGAATTAGAGATAAAGAGAGAGTTAGAGATACAAGAATTATAAGATAAAGAGAGAGTTAGAGATACAAGAATTACAAGATAAAGAGAGAGTTAGAGATACAAGAATTACAAGATAAAGAGAGAGTTAGAGATACAAGAATTACAAGATGAAGAGAGAGTTAGAGATACAAGAGAGAATTATGAGATAAAGAGAGAATTATGAGATAAAAAAGGTCAATCATGAGATAAAGAGGTCACTTTTGAGATACAAGAGGTGAATTATGAGATAAAGAGGTCACTTTTGAGATACAAGAGGTGAATTATGAGATAAAGAGGTCAATTATGAGATAAAGAGGTGAATTATGAGATAAAGAGGTCAATTATGAGATAAAGAGGTCAATTATGAGATAAAAAGGTCAATTATGAGATAAAAGAGGTCAATTATAAGGGCAATACCTTGTGGGTCACAATAAATGCTCTTTGGAAATAATGCTCTTGAAATAATACTCTTGAAATAATACTCTTGAAATAATACTCTTGAAATAATACTCTTGAAATAATACTCTTGAAATAATACTCTTGAAATAATACTCTTGAAATCAATAACCTTGAAATAATATTCTTGTAAGAATGCTCTTGGAATAATGCTCTTAAGATAATGCTCTTGAAGTCAATACTCTTTGGAAAGAATGTTCTTGAAATCAATGCTCTTGAAATAAATACCCTTGAAATAATTCTCTTTAGGAAGAATGCTCTTGAAATATTTCTCTTTGGAAAGAATTCTCTTTGGAAAGAATGCTCTTAAAATCAATAAAATCAATACTCTTTGGAAAGAATACTCTTGAAATAATTCTCTTTGGAAGTAATGCTCTTGAAATAATACTCTTTGGCAAGAATACTCTTTGGGAAGAATACTCTTTGAAAAAAATGCTCTTGAAATGAATCCTCTTTGGAAAGAATGTTCTTGAAATAATACTCTTCGGAAATAATCCTCTTCGGAAGTAATTTTCTTCGGAAGTAATTCTCTTCGGAAGTAATCCTCTTCGGAAGTAATCCTCTTCGGAAATAATTCTCTTGAAATAATGCTCTTGAAATATTTCTCTTTGGAAATATTTCTCTTTGGAAAGAATTCTCTTGAAATAATGCTCTTGAAATAATGCTCTTGAAATAATGCTCTTAAAATCAATACTCTTTGGCAAAAATACTCTTCGGAAAGAAACTGCTAGATGCCACATAGGTTTATTACCTTTATGGGCAATTATAGCCTAGAATATGCAGTCAGAAACTCAGCAGCATCCCCAGTCTCCGTACTACCACCACTCTGAAACTTAACGATGCGAAATTCCTAGTTTCATCCTACTACCGCTCGCCTGAAACTTTTGATCACTAACTCTAACTCCGGAATGCATAACATCTCGAATTCTATATAAGTTAACCTGATTCCCCTTCAAAAGGAATCATGCACGAATAAATAAACAATCTGGGACTTGAAGTCATCAAAGAATCTAACAAATACTCTTTGGAAGTAATGCTCTTGAAGTAATGCTCTTGAAGTAATGCTCTTGAAGTAATGCTCTTGAATAATGCTCTTGAATAATGCTCTTGAAATAATACTCTTGAAATATTGCTCTTGAAGTAATGCTCTTGAATTAATGCTCTTAAAATCAATACTCTTGTAATAATCCTCTTGAAATAAATACTCTTCAGAAATAATCCTCTTTGCAAGTAATCCTCTTTGGAAAGAATGCTCTTGAAAGAATGCTCTTGAAATCAATACTCTTGAAATCAATGCTCTTGAAATATTTCTCTTTGGAAATAATACTCTTTGGAAAGAATGCTCCTGAAATAATTCTCTTTGGCAAGCATGCTCTTTGGTAAAAATGCACTTGAATTAATACTTTTTGGAAATAATGCTTCTGAAATAATGCTCTTGAAGTCAATACTCTTTGGAAAGAATTCTCTTTGGATATAATAATCTTTGAAAAGAATGCTCTTGAAATCAATACTCTTTGGAAAGAATGTTCTTGAAATCAATGCTCTTGAAATCAATGCTTTTGGAATTAATACTCTTTGGAAAGAATGCTCTTGAAATAACACTCTTGAAATAATACTCTTGAAATAAATCTCTTTGGAAGGAATGGTCTTGAAATAATACTCTTGAAATAATACTCTTGAAATCAATAACCTTGAAATAATATTCTTGTAAGAATGCTCTTGAAATCAATGCTCTTGAAATCAATACTCTTTGGCAAGAATACTCTTGAAATCAATAAGCTTGAAATGATACTCTTTGGAAGTAATGCTCTTGAAATAATACTCTTAAAATCAATACTCTTTGGAAATAATCATCTTGAAATAATCCTCTTGAAATAAATACTCTTCAGAAAGAATTCTCTTCGGAAGTAATCCTCTTTGCAAATGATCCTTTTTGGAAAGAATGCTCTGGAAATAATTCTCTTGAAATAATCCTCTTGAAAAAAATACTCTTCAGAAATAATCCTCTTTGCAAGTAATTCTCTTTGGAAAGAATGCTCTTGAAATAATCATCTTGAAATCAATGCTCTTTGGAAATAATTCTCTTGGAATCAATACTCTTTGGCAAGAATACACTATGGAAAGAATACTCTTTGGAAGTAATCCTCTTGAATAATCCTCTAGAAATAATCCTCTTGAATAATCCTCTTGAAATAACTCTCTTGAAATAATACTCTTTGGAAATAATCCTCTTGAAATAATCCTCTTGAATAATCCTCCTTGGAAAGAATGCTCTTTGGAAAGAATTCTCTTGAAAGAATTCTCTGGGAATAATTCTCTGGAAATAATTCTCTTGAGATAATACTCTTTGGAAAGAATGCTCTTGAAATATTTCTCAATCAATACTCTTTGGAGTAATGCTCTTGAAATAATCCTCTTGAAATAATCCTCTTGAAATAATACTCTTGAAATAATACTCTTTGGAAAGAATGTTTTTGAAATAATACTCTTCGGAAGAATTCTCTTCGGAAGTAATTCTCTTCGAAAGTAATTCTCTTCGGAAATAATCCTCTTGAATGATTCTCTTGAAATAATTCTCTGGAAATAATTCTCTTGAAATAATACTCTTTGGAAAGAGTGCTCTTGAAATATTTCTCAATCAATGCCCTTGAATAATGCTCTTGAATAATCCTCTTAAAAGAATACTCTTAAAATCAATACTCTTTGGAAATAATACTCTTGAAATAATACTCTTGAAATAATACTCTTGAAATAATACTCTTGAAATAATTCTCTGGAAATAATCCTCTTGAATAATCCTCTTGAATAATCCTCTTGAATAATCCTCTTGAATAATTCTCTTGAATAATTCTCTTGAATAATTCTCAGGAAATAATTCTCAGGAAATATTTCTCAATCAATGCTCAATAATCCTCTTGAATAATCCCAATCTGCCTGGATTCACAGAATTGCACTACAAATCCTCCTTTACAGATCATATTCCAATAACACTCAATTCCCTCAACTTTCACAAAATTCTACATTCGATTCTGACTCCCACCAAACTCTCTTCTATGGTTCTAATCTTATTATGTTCTAGAATAACCCTTCGGAATCCGAACCGCTATCTTCAACCTTCGCTTCGGACTTGAAAACCTTCTTTTTGCGGGAACTCGTAGCTCCGTTTTCCGCATTCTCGTCGTCGTCATCGTCATCAATGGCCCTTCTTTTTCTCTTGCCTTTTTTGGGCGATTTCTTGGGAGACTGTGGCGCTTCGTTTTCAGTGCCGGACTTTTCGTCAAAGTCCGCATTCTCGTCGTCGTCAGTGTCGTTGATGAAATCTTTCTTGGACTTCTTTTTTCCCTTCCGGCCCTTCTTCTGGTCCAGTTCCTTTTCATCATCCGACTCGTTGACAATAAGATTGGCGCGCGACTCCTCCGCCCACTGCTGAGCCTGCTCCTGCAATTTTGCTCTTTCCAAGGCCAAAGTTTCTTGCTTGGACTTTTGTTCGGCCATGAGACTCTCGAGCTCTTTGTTCCGCTGCTCCTCTTCTTGCTGGCGGACTCTCTTGGCCTCCTCTAGCTTGTCGTTCATCTCCAGGATGTTTTCCTTGGTTTCGTCCAAGCAGGCGTTCAACCTCTTGAGTAAGGTGGACGTTCCGATTTCCGCTCTGGCCTTCATGTCTTCCTTGGGATATGGTGGGTGCTTGCAGGCGTCCGATGCCAACAGATTCAAGTGCAGGATGGCGGTGTTCAAGTTGAGAATGGCCTCGTTGATCTCCGCCACGGCCCGGTCTTCCACAGCTTGCTTGGTGATGAACTCGGCTATCTGGAACTGCATAAAGGCAATGTTGAAGATGTACGGGCTTTTGTCACCCTTGCACTTGTCCATGGCCTCTTCCGACACCTCCAAGGCTTTTTTCAAAAAAGGCAAGTGCTTCTCAGCAATTCCTCGTTGGTACCAAGCGCGTCCAATGAATCCCAACAATTTGGGGTCGTTGCCATCGGCGTATCTGGCGGAAGCAATCTCATAGCTCTCAATGGCCTTGGAGAATTGCTTGAGTTCCGTCAAAACATGGCCCAAATTCAAGTACACCGAGATGTCGTTCAACGAATCCCTGATTTTCCTCAAGATGTCCAAGCCCTGTGCATAGTCCTTGTTTTCGATGTAAACAATGGCAAAGCCTTGCGCAGCAAACACGTTTTTCGCGTCGATGGATAAGACCTTGGTATATAAATCCATGGCGCGCACAAAGTATTTCTTCTTTTTTTCCTTGTCTTCCTTGATATCTTTCGCCATGACACAATACACATTGGCCAATGAGATCAACGCATAGCAGTCGTGCGAGTCGAAGTCCACCAAAGTTTGTTTTTGGTGCGTAGCATCGGCGTCGGGTTTCAAGCCGAACTTGCGCCCGAAGTTCTTGATGAACCAGCCGTAGAATGAACGAATCTCAAGATTGGAAGCATTGGCCTCCAATAATGCCTTCACCTCGTGCTCCAATTCCTGGTTGGTCGAGGTTTTCGTCACCACTGCATCCAAAAATAAGAGCCTCATCTTGGCCGAGAAATAGTTGGGACACTCCACCAAAAGCTTCTTGTAAAGACCAATGGCTTCGTCGGAGTTGTAGCCTTCTTTGGCTCGTGCCAAGTTGTAAGTAATGGAAACTTTGAGATCGTTTTTTAATTGCGCGTCCTGCACATAGTCCAACTTACCAAGGCCCATTTCAAAGTACTTTATAGCCTCTTCATGGTTATACCTTAAGAAGTTAAACACTGCCACGTTATTGTACACCTCCAAAGGCGCCTGCTGGCCGATTTGCTGTCTGGATTCGATGGCCTTTTGCAAGTAGTTCAAGGACTGCGACAAGTCTCTGGACTCGTACAACTTGGACAACGTCAAAAACGCATTCAACGCAATGGGTTCCTTGTTCAAATAAGCGTCGGATTCTGTTTTGTTGGCCACGGCCGAGCCTCTGTTATTGGATAGGCGAATATACCGTTCCAAGATCTGGATGGCCTGTTCTTGCTTTGTTTTGGATGTACTCTGCAGGTATAAGAGCCCGAGCGAGTAGTTGACCTCCAAACATTTTGGGTTTGTCTTGAGAATGGATTCAAACGTCATGGTGGCCTCTTCCACGGAGTTTCTTCCGAGCTGCGACTGCGCCAAGCCCAACTTGGCCAATAAGTTGTGTTCGTTCAAGCGGATGGCTTCATGGAAGTATTTCTGCGCCTGTGTAAAGTCATCTCTTGCAAAAGCCACTCTTCCCAACCAAAAAGAGCAATTGGACAGAATTTTGGACGAGAATGCCGAGTACTTTTCGCTGGCAGCAACGGATGCGTGCACCTTGGCCACGATTTTCTGGATCACTTCGTAATCTCCCTTGGAGTAGTAGAACGAGCAGAGAGCCAACAAAAGCACCGGGTTATCGTTGTTTTTGGACTGTAGTTGCGTCAATTCCTGCAAAGATTTGGAGTAGCCTTCCAAAAACAAGTCATCAGACAACGAGTTGGAGAAAACATCGTCAAAAGAAGCCAAGTTCAAAAGCATGCGAGGCTTGTGATTGGCCGGATCCAACTCACAGGCTCTTTGCCATGCAGCCAAAGCCATGGGCCGGTCCTTCAAAAACCAGAAGCAGAGCCCCACTCCAATGCGCGGGTCCGGCTTGAGTGCAGGGTTCAACACCAACACTTGCTGGTAGAGCTTCAAGGCATTGGCGTAGTTGGCAGTTTTACTCAACGTGATCTGTGCCTTTCCCAAAATGGCATATGTATTGTTTTGGTTCTCCTTCAAGAGGCGGTCATAGATCTGAAGCGCCAAGTCGGCGTGGTCCGTGGCCATGTGCACCTGAGCGGTTCCAAGCTGGGCACCAATAGAATTTCCACCTTTTGCAAACGAATCTCCGGCCAAAACCGCGGATTTTTCGCCGCCAAGTCGCAAAGTCGTCCATCCCACCACAACATGCAAGGCCTGCAAATCTGCTTCGGAAAAGTAATCCATATCAAGCCCAGTTTTGGCAATCACCAAACCATTCTGGGGCAGCCCGGCCTGAGCATAAGCCTGTGCAATCAAAATCCAGTATTTCACCTGGCACTTCTCTCCTGAGAGAAACAGCGTGAGCTCTTGAGGGTCATCTGGCAACTCGTCGATGGTGACAATGTCACCACTACTGATGGCAATATCCACAGCAAGAGGCGCATTGGCTGAGCTGCCAACGTAGTATGAGATGTCAGAAACTTCCTCCATTTCAGTGGTTCCCATTTGAATGGAGAAGGATGGTGAGTACAGTGTGTTGTGGATTATGAGGTTGTTTTTTTTCAACCCGCACACCCGTACCTCCGACCTGGTTCCTGTGAATTCTCATTCTCATCTTCTTCGATTCTTCGTTCCTCATCTCGTTCTAAATCACGTCAAAGTCGACATCTTCCCCAAATTCACCAAAAATATCAAACGCTTCGGCTTGATTACAATTCCTGTAAAGATTATCAATCTCAATAAAACACTCTGCTATCTTTGCATTATCTGCCTCTTTATGCTGCACCATCACATAATTATATAGAATCATGTCAAAATCTGATAATATCTGATTCTCCACATACCACTGGATGTATTGTGCCCACAAGTTGTTCTGCTTTTGGATGTAGAAATGTCCATAAATACAGAACAAACTGTAAAGGAGCAATAAGCGCAAAGCAAAAGGATTCTTTGCACGTGCCAAGTCCAGAAACTCTTCGGCAAGGAAAGGCATGAGTTTATAGAGTGGAATGGGAAAATTCGTCACAATGGAAGTATGGAAGCAAGTTTCAAAAACAGCAATGCTTTTGCGAAAAGTTTCAATTTCCATACTAGTTTGGGAGTCAAGTTCATAAATCGACATTTCAGGTGTTGATTGGTTGGAAATTCCAGGTGTTGCAGCTGAACCAGTTGGTGTTGCTGAACCAGTTGGTGTTGCTGAACCAGTTGGTGTTGCTGAAGTGCTATTGGTGTTGAAAGTTTCGGGATCAAACCCTACAAATTCAGACACTGCCACCGAGTAGTTTGGCACTTTATTACCCCCCAGTTCCTGTGGCAGGTACTGATTGAGCAAGTAATGTCGTTCAAGCTCATCGTTCAATGCCTTGATCACGTGGTATTTCAACCCTTCGTTACTTGCAAACGTAAACTCCGTTAGCTGGTGTAACAATGCCTCATAGATACTTGGAGGCGCATGGCGCATCATATTGTGAATGCTCCGCGAATAGGAAAGTAGATCGGAAGGAGGATTGTTTTCAAAATCAACGAGAGGCATGATGCAATGTGGATGGAGGCCAATGTAGGTGAAGGTCAATGTTGTAGACAAGTAGATGGTGGCCACATCTGCATATTCAATTCCTCTGCTGACAGCATCGCGGACATGAGCAGCAGACAGTTTCACCACATTATCGAAGAAGACATTTGTGCGGTCTAAGATGCTGCTATCGGATTCGGAATCAATAGAGAGTCGCTCAAGCACATGCGATAAGTTGTCTGAGTTGTACTCCAACGGAGTATGGAACGATGACCCGCTCTGGCCTTCGTCATCTGCCAAAACTGCCCGGAGATTTGTGATTGGCCAAAGATTGAGACTTGCAAAGGCAAAAACCGCCTGGCGCATGACTGGCGACGCCCCAAAGTAAGACGGAAGGTGTCTGCGCCAGATATGATCTGCACGGGGATTATTGTTGAAGGTGAATATCTGAACGCAGTGGTCATTGAAGAAACGGAGGAGCCTGTACTCAAACCGCGTGACTTTCAATTGGACTTGAGCGGAATTGAACAGATGAATTCTTAGACTGCCACCTGTTGGACGAGCTGGATGTGGATCCGGATCCGGATTCTTGACACCCTTGCCTGGAACTTCTGGATAAATGCATTCGCGTCCTCTATGCAAGCAATATTCACAAGTTGGTTTTGCTTCGTTACACTATAGTTAGTAATGTGGATGATAAGTTGAGGATGATGAGTACCCGAGGTAATTTGATCCATTTGGAGATTTCAGAGCCTTTCTAGATTTCTGCACTGGATCTCTGCACTGGATCTCTGCACTGGATCTCTGCACTGGATCTCTCTGGATCTCTGCACTGGATCTCTGCACTGGATCTCTGCACTGGATCTCTCTGGATCTAGAAAGGCTGTCAACTTCAGTCTCCCATACAAGTCTTAAAAGTCATACCTTTATTTTAAGCCGCTTGCAACTAAGACATCCCTTTCGTGATAGTCTGCGCCTTCTCGGTTCATTAGGCATTTTGTATAATTCAAGAGAATCAGCGGCTGATAACGAGTATAGCGCGGTGCACGGGTTCAACCATGCACGGATTCAACCGCGTGGGGATGTAAATGGTAACTCCATATCAATTGGTTCCACACCAATGTTTCCACTCACACAATCCCACATTATAAATTAATCATATCTTTTGTAGTTTTCACTCGTGTTTCATGCTTCTTTAGTGGATTTTTCTTTGCACTCTTTGTGATCACAAAATCCCAAATAATATTGGCTTGAGACAGTAGAATTGAATTAGTCACTGGAAAAATAAGAAAAGTGGAAGCATTAGATGCTGTTAGATATGCGGAATGTATCCCTTTTATAACCCTTGCTTTGTGGCTGCAAATTCACCATGCTCACAAAAAGGGGGCGTATCATAAGGTATAAAAAGACACCCTCGCCCCTCTCTCACAAACTTTAATTTTTGAACATGAGGAGAGTCAATAGTCTCTTTTTGTTTTTCGTCTTGAAAACCCACCCAATTGTGCTAATTGTATATGGACCCACCACAGATTAGCCACACATACCAAGGCAATGAGCAGGACTACTCCATATAAAGTCACATACCAGACCAAATCAGTCAGGAAACTGCCTATATCCTTCTATCATCCAGAAATCAACGTGATCTTTTTCTTGTGAAAAACTGTCAAAAACACCGGCCTGCATATAACCACCTTGAGCCAATCAACGCATTTCATTCCGGTAGCTGAAACACAGGCGTATTTGAAGCATAAAAAAGCAGTGGAAAGTGAATTCTTTGATGCTAAAAAATCTACAGTTGGCCGTGGCGCAGTTTGAAGCCGTATGTGCACAGCTTTGCGGTGGTTCGGGCTTGCTACTTAAGTGCAGTGATGAAAATTTGTGACCACACGTAACAAAAAAAATTTGAAGCGAAGTCTCATCTCTGCATCGTCGTCTACACCGCACAAGTCACTGCTTCTGCCATAGAAAAACATTTGCATAAAAGCATAATTGAACCCGGCATTGACTACAGAAGAAAGAACAAAGCAGCAAAATGGAAGACGCAGCCGCCAGGAGCATCGAAATGTGGAAGATCAAGAAGTTGATCAAGTCCCTTGAAATGGCAAGGGGTAATGGTACTTCCATGATCTCCTTAATCATCCCTCCCAAGGGTCAGGTTTCCCTCACGCAGAAAATGTTGACGGAAGAATACGGCACAGCCTCAAATATCAAGTCCAGAGTGAATAGATTGTCAGTGTTGTCGGCCATCACCTCCACACAACAAAAATTGAAGTTATACTCACACGTGCCAAAGAATGGGTTGGTGATTTACTGTGGAGATGTTTTAACGGATGAAGGAAAAGAAAAGAAGTTGAACATTGACTTTGAGCCCTTCAAACCCATCAACACATCGCTTTACTTGTGTGACAACAAGTTCCACGTGGAGGCGTTATCCGAGTTGTTGCAAGATGATGACCGATTTGGGTTTATTGTTATGGACGGTAACGGAGCGTTGTTCGGAGCCGTTTCCGGTAACAACAGAGAAGTGTTGCACAAGTTCTCGGTTGACTTGCCCAAAAAGCACGGAAGAGGTGGACAGTCTGCGTTACGTTTCTCTCGTCTAAGAGACGAAAAAAGACACAACTACGTCAGAAAAGTGGCGGAGGTGGCGGTACAAAATTTCATTGAGAATGACAAAGTCAACTGCAAAGGATTGATTTTGGCGGGTTCGGCCGACTTCAAGAACGAGCTTTCCAAATCCGACTTGTTCGATGGAAGATTGCAGGCGCGGGTGTTGAAGATTGTGGATGTGTCATATGGAGGAGAAAATGGTTTCAACCAGGCCGTGGACCTTGCCAGTGAGACGTTGGCCAATGTCAAGTTCGTGCAGGAAAAGAAGTTGTTGAACCAATACTTTGACGAGATTTCGCAAGATACCGGCAAGTTCTGCTACTCTATTGACGACACGTTGAAGGCGTTGGACTTGGGAGCTTGCGAGGTGGTGATTGTCTACGAGAACTTGAACATTGTCAGATACACCTTGAAGGACTCGGAGGACAACGAGGTGATTGTGAATGTCAACCCAGACTTGCCAGACAAGTCGTACATGTTGGACAAGGCCACCGGCGCCGAGATGGAGGTTGTGAAGGAGGAGATGTTTTTGGAGTGGTTGGCCGAGAACTACAAGTCATTTGGAGCCACGTTGGAGTTTGTGACTGACAGATCTTCAGAAGGTGCCCAATTCGTGCAAGGATTCGGTGGAATTGGAGCTCTATTGAGGTACAAGGTGAACTTTGATGCGTTGGTGGACGAGTCCGATGAGGATGAGTATTATGACGAGAGTGACGACGACTTTATCTAGAGTGTATAGAGATTAAAAGGATGAAGAGTGGATATTAGAGTATAGAGAGGAAGAGAGAAAGAGAGAAGAGAGGAAGAGAGGAAGAGAAGAAGAGAAGAAGAGAGGAAGAGAGGAAGAGAGGAAGAGAAGAAGAGAAGAAGAGAAGAAGAGAAGAAGAGAAGAAGAGAAGAAGAGAAGAAGAGAAGAAGAGAAGAAGAGAAGAAGAGAAGAAGAGAAGAAGAGAGGAAGAGAAGAAGAGAAGAAGAGAAGGAAGAAAACTAGGCAAGGATGAAGAGTGTACGACTTTATCTAGAGTACAGTGTTTTTCAAAAATATCAACCAGTGCGACAATTATTCACCAAATGGAAAATGTTTCACACCAACTTTTAATAGAATTCAGTAATCAGAAAATTTATATTGGACGATTGCTTAAATGTAATCTTTTAGAGGCTTCCAATCAACGGGCAAACGAACAAAACTAAAATAGTTTTTATATTATGCTGTATTTAAAACTTATTTGGTTTGAATAATTTTGAATGGTTTGAATAATTTTGAATGGTTTGAATAATTTTGAATGGTTTGAATAATTTTGTCGCACGCGTGAATAATTTTGAAAAATACTGCTTCGCACAATCTTTCGAACCAAATGACGAAATGTATTCTTAGAATTCAATATTCTGAAATGTTATATAGAGGATTGCCTAATATTTAGTCAATTGGAAGTCTTCCAATCAATATCAACGGACGGAACTTTCTTATATATACAACAACTTGTATTTGGTTGAATAATTTTCAATACAGTGTTTTTCGAAATTATTCAAACCAGTGCGACAAAATTATCAAACTAATATTTCAAAATTTTTCAAACCGTGCGACAAATTATCAAACCAAATGATAATGTTTTACACCAACTCTTAATAGAATTTAGTACAGAAAATTTATATTGAACGATTGCTTATATGTACTACCTGGAGTCTTCAAATCAAAGGTCGAAACAGGCAAAACTAAACTAGTTTCCATGTTATGCGGTATATTAAAACTTATTTGGTTTGAAGAATTTTGAAATATTGGTATGAATGCGACAAATTATCAAACCATATTTTAAAATTATCAAAATATATTGTAAATTATCAAAACATATTGTAAATTATCAAACTAGTGCGACAAATTATCAAACCAAATGATTATGTTTCACACCAACTTTTAATAGTTTTCAGTAGTTAGATATTTACATCTGGACTGTTAGATTCTTTGATGACTTCAAGTGCCAGATTGTTTATTTATTCGGCATGATTCCTTTCGAAGGGGAATCAGGTTAACTTATATAGAATTCGAGATGCTATGCATCCCGGAGTTAGAGTTAGTGAGCAAATGTTTCAGGCGAGCGGTAGTAGAATGAAACTGGGAATGTCGCATCGCTAAGTTTCAGTACGGAGACTGGAGATTCAGGTGAGTTTCTGACTGCATAGTCTAGGCTATAATTGCCCATAAAGGTAGCATACGTATTTTTCAAAATTATTCATACCAATGCGACAACATTATTCATACAGTATTTTTCAAAATTATTCATACTAGTGCGACAAAATTATTCATACCAATATTTCAAAATTATTCATACCAATATTTCAAAATTAT
>VATE01000085.1:36094-48126 GCA_008065195.1 Metschnikowia amazonensis | reverse complement strand
TTTTTTTTTTTCATTTTTGGCCTCAAATTAGCCACTTTGACAGAAGCGTTTTTTGGACCAATTTAGAAAAGTGTGTGCATATGCATAGCGTGTTTAGTGGAGGTGCGTAGACTACATCGAGCTAACGCGTTGGTAAAAGAAACGTCACGAATTAACTCAACACCCAAAATGTGGCATCCTTTCTCCACAAAACACTTGTATATATTTTACTATAGTGACAAAATATCACCTATCAATTGTCTCCGTATAGTTTTAATAAATCACTTTCCAGTCAATTTTCTCTGCGTGAGCTCAAAATTGTACTCGAGACCAAAGCTCTGAATCTGAAATCGGTTCTAAGAAACCAGTATCTCCAGACTAAATTGGATTGATTACTTTTGTTTACAAGAACGGCCGTTCAATGCTGGTTGTTCGTGTATTCGCCCAGAATAGCTAGTAAACAACCCCAAAAGGTAATCACAATCAAGCATAGCAAAGATATATTGGTAAACATGTAGACACGGCCAAAGTAAGCTAGTTACGTCAACTCTGGATGTTTAGCTTTCTAAACTGCCGTTTCTGGCTGGCTCGCCGAGAAGTATGGATGTGCAGCAGTGGGTCTCCACGCCACACGTTGGATTCTCGCAAGCTTTTGGGGTTTAACGATGATTTCTTTTCAAAATTGAATAATCCTACTGATAAATATCACTCATAGATACTACTTATAATTACTAGCCTAAGATACAGCCATCAATTATCAAGAAAATGCATATCCTTCTAATAGGCTTGCATCCAATAATCCTGTCCTATTGATGGTGGTTTGAAGTGCAGCAACAATCAGATGGATTATTGAAAGCGGAGAGAAGTTGGCCGTAATTCACGTATCAATGTCGTCAAATGTGGACACTTCATTTGGGAAATTACGAGAAGCTAACATTATGTTGGTTTGACAAATAAGCGTCTGTGCATACTCCGGAGATAAACTATTTTTTCCAGTTCGGCTCTTCAATTCAGGATACGGCTGAGGGCTGAGCTACGCGGCTAAGCCCCACATTTTTTAAAAAATACCATAAAAGTGTTTGGTTTAGAATAAATATTATTACATCTTTATTGCTTTCAATATTTCAGCGGTAGCCATAACACTCTCGATTTTGTTGTGATATTCGTTAACACAGACCATTAAGCTTCCTGCGCGTTTAAAAATCTAATAGCATGCGCCGGCATATGGAGCAAAACGCTTGTGTTAAACAATTTCAAAAAGCGTAACTTAATCAGAAATTAAAATTCCGGAAATGTGTCGTAAATTTGCACATGTGGTCAATTCGAACCAGAAAGCAAACATATCCATCCCACTTGGCTCAAACCACACCTGTATTAGGTACTCAGACTTGTCTGCCACTTGATGCATCATGCGCGTCCCCACAACGCGATTGATGGACCCTTCTGCATAGAATATCATTAGAGCTGCAATATTTACGAGACAAAATTAGAGAGTATCATTAGAAGGGGTTTACAGTAATATACACGAGACTACCAGAAAGCAGTTGCTGAAAAACGGGAAAAACCAACTTGATACAACCCATTTTGTATTTGGTATTTGGTTATGAGGCAATCTTGTTGTCAGATGAAGTGCATAAGCAGTTGCATCCTACTCTTTCGGGTCAGGAATCTAGCCAGAATAGTCTGGTGCAGCTGATTGCATTTTGCTTGCAGTTGTGGAGTTTGCATGACCCCGAAAGTCTGCAACTTTTCATTTCGGGAAGCATTCAGCCCTTTTTGGCCGGCTTCGAGAAATCTTATGCATTCAGGTGCTTAAGAAATTTAGAATTAGGCAGCATAACTGATGAATTGGGATTTCCTCTTTGTTTGTTTTCAATTCTAAATTTTTGAGGGTGGAGTTTCCACTCGACAGCACTTGGCAAACAAGAGACCTCGCATAGTTCATTTCTACAAGTCAAGCTCATAAACATTTGGTTTACTAATAAATTTTGAAGCCATATACGAGAGAAGAACTGAATGCATCAGTCCGAGTGCTTAAATTTGATTATTTAATTCCAGAGTGGTAGTTTAGCATCACCAAAAACAAAGCATTTTAATCAGACCTTTCCTTTGAGTGACCTCAAACTTCACTAGCATCCGCTTATTTGGTTACTGAGGTTGAAATTAGTTCCAAAGCTACAAGGAGAAATTGAAAAACTGATATTTTAAAGATATTTGTCACCAGCAATCCGAGTGTTTTACGATTTCCGAGCGTATGGCATATTCTTACAGTAGTATTAGTAGTACTAGTATAGTAATCTACAGTATAGTAATCTACAGTATAGCACTGTAATGCCACTTGTAACTCCCAATACTACTAAAAATGATCTACAATATCAGTATTTTTAAAGTAAATTATTTATATTTGGTAGCAAAATTTATTGGAAAATATTATCGGAGTTCAAAAGATATTAAAACCCGAATTCTGGTTATAATCGCGCATTTTTATAAACCTCAGGTATACATCCACCTAAAGCGTGAACTTATGAAAATAAATATATTAAAACACTGCTTTTCAAAAATTGCCAATCTCAATCATCACAAAAACCCCAACATTCCACTTATGATCCATCATTTTGTACATGCATTAACCACTCGAGTAAGACTTTAATACGGCTGCGGACTGGGTGCAACCAAGCCGCACCACAAGTACCAGTGAGCATCGCATCATACTCACCACTCGTCATGCCACGGATCTTATGTCTCCCAGGCTACTTACAAAGCGGCAAGATTCTCGCGGAAAAGTCGTCTGGATTGAGAAAGATCTTGACCAAGAAGCTCAACTACGAATTAGAGTACATCGACCCTCCCATCTTGCTCAAGAGCAAAGCGGAGCTTCCTTTCAAATTGGCTCCGGAGCCGGAAAAGGAAAACGAGCTATGGGCCAAGATCGTCGACGGAAATGCCAATCGCTGCTGGTGGAAGCACAGTGCTGCCAATGGATACGAGGGCTTTGACGATGCTGTGTCCTACGTTGTGGAGCATATAAAGACCCACGGCCCCTACGATGGAATCTTGGGGTTTTCGCAAGGCGCCGCCATGTCAGTGATTCTCCATAAATCCATCTCATGGCTCATACCCTCACATCCGGCGTTCAAAATCGCCGTCTCCTTTTCTCCCTTTGCTTTTACGGTGCCCAAAGACTCAGCGCGGACCATGGCAGAGATCAACGACTCGGTGCTGGAAGTAGAAGAGTACAGCAAGCTCGTTTCCTTGAACCCAGACTACGAGAAGTACTTCAAGCCAGGCCAAAAGGGGAGAGCCATCGTGGTCTACGGTACCGAAGATGGAGTGGTTCCACCAGTGCGTACGCAGTACTTGGCTAGTTTGGATCCAAGTTGTGAGGTGGTCAGCCACGATGGCGGACACTACGTGCCGAACAAAAAGCTGTTTTTGAACGCAATCGTGGACACCATCAAGGAGGCGCTCGAGGAAAAACCATTGTTGTAGTGGTTCCGGTTTCGACCCAGCCAGCGCTTTTCGCGGGGTGAACTTTTTCTCACTCCATCCCAACACGCTAACAGACACTAAGACACTTTACTACTCCATCAAACCAAATACCATACCACCACATACTACACTAATAGACACTATAGATGAGCTCTCCTCGAGAACAAACTCCCGCGTCTAAAATATCCGAGTCTGCTGACTCCACTACCTCGACACTGCCGTCCTCAGACCAGGCTAAACGGTCCACCACCCAGACGCCAGATGATGACGAGTCGTTCAAAAAGCCCCGCGTCGACGAGTCGGATTTCAGCTCTTCACTTTCTAGAAGAAGCAAAAACGCATCAACCACGGCTTCTTCAACCTACAACGATGTCCCAGCAGAGGTCCCCGCGTGGATGAAGAGCAAGCGCCAGGTAGACGAATCCAACAAGTACGACAAGTACGGCGCCAGGCGTGCAAGAGGAGATCAGGGTCCCAGAAGAGGTGGTCTGGAAGACCTCTACTCCAAGTATGGCGAAAGAGAAGACAGATATTCCCGGTATGGTGCTGCACCCAGGAGTTCTGGCGACTCTCGTGTGATCAGAAGAGAGCCTGAGCCTGAAACGAGAAGAAAAGACACGGTCGTGGCCGAAGACCCCGATGAAGGTGCTGCAGAAGTGGCTGCATATACTACGGTTCCCAAGATCTCGGGCCCAGGACTAGAATCTGACTACAGAACATTCCACAGCAAAATCGCACACAAGGAAAACAAGGACATCAACAGTATTGTTCGTCAGCATTACAACCAGAGGACTTTCCAATCGAAATTACAAGGGTCCAGAACGAAATCGCCCATATACAAAATGAGAAACTTCAATAATGCCATCAAGTACATTCTCTTGGGAAACTGGGTCAAAAGAAGAGCGCCTCAGGCCCCATTGGTCTTCTTGGATATGTGCTGTGGTAAAGGAGGTGACTTGAACAAGTGTGAGTTTGTCAATGTTGACCACTACGTTGGTATCGATATCAGTGATGCTTCTGTCAGGGAGGCGTATTCTCGATACTCTCAGAACAAAGCCCGCTTCATCCCACAAAACCTGCTGTCAAAGCGTCACAGAGATTCCAAGCGCTATAATTTCGAGGCATGCTTTGCAACTGGTGACCTTTTTACTTACTCAGTGCCGGAGATTTTGGAGAAAAATTTCCCAGGAATCATCGATGGATTGTTCCCAGTGGATAGTGTTTCAGTGCAGTTTTCATTCCATTATGCTTGGGAAACAGAGTCTAAGGTTCGCACTGTTCTCAATAACATCACAAGATCCTTGCGCCCAGGAGGAACTTTCATAGGCACCATTCCCTCGTCCGACTTCATCCGGGATAAAATTGTCAAAAAAGAATTCATGGCCGATAAAACCTTCGGTAACGAGCTCTACCACGTCAAGTTCGAGCGAGATCCACCGGAAGATGGGATCTTTAGGTCTCCATACGGAAACAGATATGATTACTTCTTGAAAGACGCAGTTGATGATGTGCCGGAGTATGTTGTTCCTTTCGAAACTCTCCGACTGTTGTGTGAGGACTACGGCCTTACATTGAAATATAAAAAGAATTTTTCCGAGATTTTCGCACAAGAAATCCCCAAGTACTTTGGAAAGCTCAATAAGAATTTGGTCGATGGTATGAAGAGAGCTGATGGAAAGTATGGTGTGGAGGGCGCTGAGAAAGAGGCTGTTGCATTTTACATTGGTTTTGTCTTTGAAAAGGTTGGAGGTTAAATCAAGCTCATTGTATTGAATACATAAGCAAGAGGACCAATACTGCTGCTAGTATCGACAAGCGTCCCGTGGGGGTTTGTGTCAGCCACAAGCTGTAGCCAATAACGCTATCCGAGATTTTTCTCAATATTTTCTGATTCACGTAATCAATTGTGGAATATTTTAGGTAAATCTGAGTTGGCCCGCTCACCGAGTTCTTGAGAGCGTCAAACTGGACGCTAGACACCTTCTGGTTCAAGTAAGAGTCTATTGGCAAGATCAAGAGATTTCCGTTGGGTGCGATTATCGATCTAGGGGCCTCCACTGGAATGGTGATATGCAAATAAACAGGCCTATGGTCTGAGCCAAAGTAAGACGGTATGCAATCGTACACATGAGGAATGGCATGTTTCTTGTGATTGTAAGTGGCTTGAAAGAATATCCGGTCACACCACAGCGGGCATCGCTTGGTATTGTAGATTGCCGTGTTGACGTGGAACTTATAGGTGGGCCGGAAGGTTATGGCGGGCTCATCAAAGCCCGAAAGAACCTCGCCATCCGACCGTCCCAAAGACAATTCATCATATTTTGCAACGTAGCGACCAATCTCTTCAGGCAGAGTGCCTTCGGAGTTGTCCTGAAGCGTACTGAGCTCAAAGACAGGCAGATGAGAAGCCTTGATGTCTTTGGTAGTTCTGAAGTTCATGTCACCAAGAATAAATGCATGGCAATGGGGCTTTATGAAGCTGAAGTTATCTCCAAAGTCCAAAGCCCGCATAATGTCTTGGAGGTCGCTCAATCTCTTGCGGTAGTACACTTCTCCCTCCAGTGCACTAAGATGAACAGATGCAAAGGTCAACTCAGTAGGATCACAATTGAGAGGCTCATACTTCACTCTCAAGCCAACACCTCCTTTCAACAGTGACTTTCCGTAGCCACAACTAGCAGCGGCAAATCTAGGGCTTTTGAATTTCAGAGCAAAAGGCGTAATAGCCATAATCCCCGTAGAGCCAATATGGTGGATGCCAACGGTGGTGAAATTAAACAGTTGGCCCACTTCATGATCATACTTGGACTTAAGCGCCTGTAAAAGCACCTCGTTGATCTGGACCAAGTGCTTTCTGGCGTAGTGTTCAAAACAGCTGTCAAGAATAGGACATAGCTCCTGGAATCCAAACACATAGAGGTCACACACATCCTGTGGAAAGACCTTGATGAGCTCATCGGTGAAACGGTCAGCATCTAGCTGTATTTTTCCTGCATTGAAACTGAGAAGGAAGAGTGGTATAGACTGAGTGGCTGTCATGGAGGGGTATATGTTAGTACTGGAGTCTGATTAGCGCGTGAGGCTGTTACGATAACAGACTACATGCAGTGCGTTATCGGTGACAAGTGACACCAGAATATGACGAACGAGAAAATTCTGCAAGTCTGAGAATATTTAGCTTTAAATTCAAGAAATATGGTAACTTCACACTGGGCTCTTGTCTGTTTCGCTTGAACCTTGGTTTTGGTGTGGCTCGGGTGTGCTACCAAGACTAGTGATCACGTGCTGCAACATCGCATCTCAGCGACTCCATAATCCACGCCTTGTATTCAATGTCCATGGAGGTCAACCGACAGCTACTTGAGGAAGTCAATGTTATTGAGGACGCTATAGCACAGCGGTTCCGCAAAAATGCAGCTTTGAGGCAAGTGGCGTCTGTGGAAGAAAAAGAAGAGACTTTAGATTCGGGCCCCAAGAGATGTCATAAAGAAACCCTCGGGCAGGCCCACGAGCTCAAGTACTTTGCCAGCCAGGTAGAGCAAAATTGCGCCCGTTTGAAAGCAAATTTCAGTAGTGATGCTATGCAAAGCGTCATCTCAGATATGGCCGATCCAACCATGAAGTTTGCACCTTTGTTATCAGCAGTGAAGGAGATCAACACCAAGTACCAAAACGCTCCACCATCCAATGCAATTTCGTTGAGCAGCCAGTATGCCATGTTTCTGAGTGCACCCCCGGAGGAGATTGAGTTCAAGCGCAAGAAGCGGAAAGTCAAGAGAAAGTACTATTTGGCTTCGGTGACGGAGTTTGTCGGTGCTAAACTCGCCTCCTCTTTCAACGAGTCAGAGATGCTTGGAAAGTACGTTGACCTTACGTTGTTCTATGAAATGTACAAGTCTCTCTCGACGTCTAACATCAGCTATACGGACTACTTGCGGTCATTCTGCGAGTTCAAGGTTTCGTCCAAATCTCACGACTACACAAAGTACCTTGAGTCACTTTTATTATACTTGAGGAATTTTGCCCAGAGTGCGTTTCCTCTCAAGGAATTCAAGTTCCAAGACGAAGCTTCTCCAGAAAAAGCCATGGACGATGGCCAGGCCAATGAGAACGGTGAGGTATTTTGCAAAGCCTGCAATAAATTGTTCTCCAAACAAACCGTTTACGATGGGCATCTTGGCGGAAAAAAGCACAAAAAGCTCCAGGCAGCTTTAGCCTCAAATCGCACTGTACAGTCGCAGAAACCGACCTACCAAACCATGGAAAGCGAGATCCGCCAGCTTCTGAGGTTTCTAGCGCCTGTGATCGATTTGACGGCCAACGATCACGAACGGAGAAGCCGTATGTTTGAAAGAGAGAAGCAAATTGAGCTAGATGCCATACAGGGCAATGAGTCAGACTACACAAGCATCGAGTCAGACTCAGACCATGGCAAGCAGTCTGGCGAAGACGCCAACGACTCAGACGATGAGCTCAAGAACTTGTACGAGCGAGATTTGCCTATAGGAGCAGATGGAATCCCCATTCCCTTATGGCTATACAAGCTTCAGGGCCTTCATAAGACGTATACGTGCGAGATATGTGGTAACCAAGTGTACAAAGGCCGCCAGCAGTTCGATAAGCACTTCAGCCAGGCCAGGCATCTCCATGGGCTCAAGTGCTTGGGAGTGGCGGACCATGCAGTGCCGCTCTTTGCTAGTGTGTCCAGTATAGAGGAAGCGCAGAAGTTGTGGCAGAGTGTCAAGGCCGATTTACGGGCACAGGAGGAGGAGACAAAGGAGGCAGTTGAAGTTGAGGACGACAATGGCAATGTCATGTCCCACAGTGACTATATGGAGTTGAAAAAACAGGGCTTGATATAAGCCGTTTCGTACATTGCTACATCAGACCTTCATATAAGCATTCTAGAGCGCAGCGTACAACACCTCTGGCCAGAGTGCATGGGCAGACCTTTTCCCCAGACTATAATTGCAGCAGCTAAGAAAATGTCATCATCTGACAAAAGGCCAGGCTCGTGTCTGCCGATATCCAAGCCATATAAAGACGCCAAAGCCACGCGGCCACCACGCGGTCTGAACAAGCTCAGAGATGAGATGGGCTTCCGCATGAAGCAACAATACGTCGACAAAACCCACTTGGAATCCACCGGAGAAGGTTCGAAGACCATTGAAGAAGAGGAAACTGAGGGCGCCAGCTACTTTATCCAAGACCATCTCCGCCGAGTCACGCCCTACTACTTCACTTACCTCACCTACTGCAAGCTCCGCTGGAGAGACCGTTCACTCATAGATATCTTCACGGATGAGTTCCGGGACAAGGAGCCCGACCACTACAAGAAAGCCATTAGCGAGGGAAAAGTGTTGCTCAACAAAAAGCCGTCCACCATCGACTCCAAGGTAAAAAACGGTGATCTCATCAGCCACCGATGCCATCGCCACGAGCCTGCAGTCACGTCTCGCCCACTCCAGGTTGTTTTTGAAAACGATAACATCATAGCCATTAACAAGCCATCGGGGATCCCCGTCCACCCCGCAGGACGCTACCGTTACAACACCATCACCAAAATCATGCAACATGAAATGGGAATAACCGTGCACCCATGTAACCGGCTCGATCGGCTCACACTGGGCTTGATGTTTTTGGGGAAAAATGCCAAGGGTGCCGAAAGCTTTGTCAAGCAGATCCGGGAGCGGTCCGTCAAAAAAGAGTACATTGCTCGAGTGAAAGGAAAGTTTCCTTTGCATCCGCTCAAGGTGGACGAGCCTTTACACACAGTCTCTCCCAAACACGCCTTGAATGTAGTGGATCGGGAACACGGAAAGGAAGCTCTGACGGAGTTTGTCAGAGTATCATACGATCCGGTGTCAAACACCTCCATCGTCAAGTGCCATCCATTCACCGGCAGAAGCCACCAGATCAGAGTGCATCTCCAGTACATTGGGCATCCAATAGCCAACGATCCTCTCTACCTGAGCCAGTATATTTGGGGAGATTCTGATTTGGGCAAGGGAAATGTGGGGCTCAAAGACCAAACCATAGTGGACAGACTAGACACCATAGGCAAGACTAGAGCTTGCTCCACCTGGATCCACCCCAATGAAGATGGAGAGGTGTTGACAGATGAACGGTGCGCCGAGTGTGATATTGCTCTCTACACTGATCCGGGCCCCAATGACCTAGACTTGTGGCTTCATGCATACAAGTACGAGGATGCTGACAAGAAGTGGTCGTACCAGACCGAGTACCCGGACTGGGCTTTGGACGCCTACAGACGATTTATGACTTTAGCTCTTGAAAATGCAAAGAAATGTGGCGAAACCCAAACGCAGTTCAATGTGGGTGCCGTCTTGGTGCTCGATGGAGAAGTGCTTGAAACAGGCCATTCTAGAGAGCTTCCTGGAAACACGCACGCGGAGCAGTGCGCTCTTGAAAAATACTTTACCAAAACCGGAAAGCGGTCTCTTCCTGAAGGGACGGAAATCTATACTACGATGGAGCCTTGCTCGCTCCGTTTAAGCGGGAACTTGCCGTGTGTTGAGCGAATTTTGGACGCGGGTATAAAAACATGTTTTGTTGGTGTAGTTGAGCCTGACACTTTTGTCAAGAACAATGTGGGCAAGTCAAAGCTCTCCGAAGCTGGCGTTGAGTACATACATATCCCTGGCTATGAGGAAGAGTGCTTGAGGATAGCCACACTTGGGCACGATAAGATCCAGAAATCAGACTAGCCACATTTCTATAGTCACAAGTCATTGTGCATTCATTCGTCACTAAAGTCCACTCTCACTGTCTGTGTAGCGTACACATATACATCCCTATCATTCCTTGTATTGGCACCGACTGCACTTGCACCTGGCAAGCCAGTATCGGATGTCGAAAAGGTTTGCGCTTGTTTTGGAATGTGTAAGTTGAGGTCCGCACCGCGAGGGCCGTGGTTTTCAAAAGAATTCCCCACACTGACCGATCTCGGAATTGCCAAACCAGTGGCTATCACGAAATCGGTAATTTTGATGCACCCGTCCTTTATACGGTTGTATCCATTGGTGAAAAGGCGCATTGTGGAGGGCTTAGGAGCCATCGAATGTTTGGCTATCAGCGATGTATGGCTCCGATTCAGCTCAAGTTCTCCTTCCTGGGTTGTCTTGTCGCGTATATTCTCGGCTCTGTGATCTCCAGAGAAGCTCTGGTCGTCGTTTGAATGGCGGCGTAAAGACTGAGAAGAACTTAAATCTGAGTCTTCCTCCACAAAGAGCTCCAATCTGTCCAACTCCATGATCTCATCCTCGTAGAACCTCCTTCCGAGAATACCCTCTTTTTCCTGCAATTTTTGGATGAAATTGAACTTGTTACACCACTCCCACGGTATCACCACACACACAACATAGGTTACCACAGAAAACACCTCTGAAAGCAAGTAAACCCAAGACTGGGATACGTCAGCAATGAAAAAGGCCACAGGGGCTTCTATGAACACCAAGGACAACGCAGAAATTGCCCACAAGCTCTTGTGATGGTAGATTGTCTTGATTTTGGTGAGAACAAACGCTGTGAAAATGGCAGCGTATGTAATACTCATTGCGATGCGAATGAGGTAAGTAAAAGCGGGTATGATCTCACCGGCCTCATTTTTGTCGCCGAATTTATGGAACTTGCTGACACTCCATAATGTTTGCGAAGCAATAGAAGTAACCAACCCACAGAGAAACACCTGGCGCTTGTCGCTCTGACGCAGAAACAAACGCATGAGAACTTGAACCTGGTTAATCTGAAGCAAGAAAGTTACGATCAAGTCGATAATTTGAATATAGACCGTATTGTTGATGGTCTGAAGGAGAAGGTGACCATGGAGAAACCCCCGTTTCTGCATCTTGTGGAGAATCACAATCGATTTGACCACAGTTATTAGCATGTAGGCGGAGGCGAGAACGGCTGAAATCTTGAGTAAGTGGGACGGCTTGACAGTGTAGTTTGCAATAACAAAAATTGTGAGGAACCAGGTCACCACAGCCAGGAGAGCCAAGGAGTATATCATAGGTGTTACGCTAGACATAAAGGCGCCAGACGCACTGTTCAGAGTATACTCGTCCCATGATTGCTTCACCAAGGGAAGGTTATCAGAGAACTTGTTCAACACCAAGTTAATGTTCGTGTTCAACATGGGGGCAGAGTCCATATAGCATGACTGAATAAATTGCGCCTGCAGAATGTATTTGACTGGAGTATCAAAGTCATGGGAGATGAGGATTCCCTCCGGTAGATGCATCATTTTGCACAGGTCGTAGACCTTTCGGGTCTGACAAGTCCTCCAAAACATGGGTAGTGAAGCGGTGAAGAAAAGAGATTCTTCGGTTTGGCCAGCGTACAATGGAACTTTATGAGGGATGCCTCAGGCTCTTAAGCTTCGAGTGATGTGATGCTCGGAGTAGTCGAAATATGAGCTTAGTGGATATGAAGTGAATATAAGCTTAGTTTGTGAAGTATGAGCTTACTCAAAATAAAGTGAAATATGAGCTTAGTCAATATGAAGTGAAATATGGGCTTAGTAAAAATGAAGTGAGTGACGT
>VATE01000085.1:0-35846 GCA_008065195.1 Metschnikowia amazonensis | reverse complement strand
TTTTTTTTTTTTTTTCTGGAAGAACTCCTTCAAATGTAGAGATCGTCAGATTACTTTTCTAGCCCACAATTAATTCCTCGGTTCCTGCATACGCCCGGCTGCAAGCATGCGCCTTAGCGGAAGTGGACTGAGGTGCGCAACAATAGAACGTATCCACCATACTCATGGTACTCTATAAGAGACCAATCCTTTTCCTTTCCAAAAACTAAGTATAACGCTGGCTATTGAATAGGACCACTCGGGGCTTTTGTTGGTGCCACGGCGATTTGGGACATCCTGACCATCTTGTTTATAAGGTAGTTATAGTTGCACCTCATAGAGCTGTTATAGTAACACCTCATAGGGCTGTTAGAGTTACACCTTGTTCATAGAGCTGTTGCGAGTACGCCTTCTTCATAGGGCATTGCAACTACGTTGTCTTTATTGGGCTGTTTGACTACATCTTCCTTAAAGAGCTGTTAGAGTTACACCTTCTTTATAGGGCTGTTAGAGCTACATATTTGTCATAGGGCTGTTGAAGTTACACCTTCTTCATAGGGCTGCTTCAACTACAATCTTCTCATCATAGGTCGCTTGCTCGTTATGGATAGGTCATCCCTAGCTCCTGAAACTTTTCTCGATGTTGAAGCTCTGCATCAGCGATCTGCTTCGGGATACTCGCAGGATTATTCTTTCCTTGATTTCTACCAAGACGGCGCTACTGAGGATCTACTGAATAGCCCCACGCAAATAATTGACGATGAGGCTCGTGCTGATGATGAAATTGATGCCTTGAAAGACTCCACTACTTTGGCGGGGTCTGTCTCTCCGATGCCCTTTGTCCCCAATGTTCCAATTGTGGATCAAGAGCGTATAGATGCTGTCCTTGAGAGTGACCACGATATGTATGGCTTCAACAAGACATCGTCACTATTCCAGTCGACCAAAGAGTCGTACAATGAGTGGTTTAAAGTATACCTGCCTCATTTCATAACACAGAAGAAGAAGTGGTGCCAGATGATGAGAAGTGACGGACTCTCGTACCAAAACACATCCGAGTATCCAACCCGGTTTCCTCCCAAATCAGATAAGGTCAAGAAGCTTATCAGAAAAGGGATTCCTCCAGAATGGAGAGGTAATGCATGGTTTTTCTACGCAGGAGGAAACGAAAAGATGAATAAAAACGTCGGGGTCTACCGCAAAATTGTACTGGATACTGCTGGGCTTCAAAATAAGGAGACTGATGTCATTGAGAGAGACTTGAACCGGACATTCCCCGATAACTTGGAGTTCAAGCTAAAGAACTCCGATGACTCGGCCAGTACCCAGGAAACAAGCATTATCTCGGCCTTAAGAAGGGTCTTGACAGCATTCGCGCAGTACCAGCCCCAGATCGGGTACTGTCAATCATTAAACTTCATTGCGGGACTTTTGCTCCTATTTATGCCTGAAGAACGTGCATTCTGGATGCTTGTTATCATGACAGAGCGAATCATCCCCAAAGTCCATTCAGCAAACTTAGAAGGTGTGCACACTGACCAAGGCGTGTTTATGATGTGTATCAAAGAATACATTCCCAAGCTTTGGGCCATCATTGGCAAATCCTTTGACGGCACAGTTTTGTCGGAGAATAAGATTCTTAGTCGGTTGCCTCCTTTGACTCTCGTGACCTCGCCCTGGTTCATGTCAGTATTTATTGGAATCTTACCAATCGAGAGTGTTCTTCGCATATGGGACATTTTATGGTATGAGGGATCGAAGACGATTTTTAGGATATCCCTTACCATCTGCCGCTTGTGTTTGGATGACCCTACATTCAATGAGGCACAGGAAAAACTTGCCAATGCAGGCCCTGAGGCAGAGCAAATTGAGATCTTTCAATTCATGCAAAAACATCCCAAAAGCTTTACCGATCCAGATCTTCTAGTCAATTGTTGCTACAAGAAAATTGGTGGGTATGGATATGGGTTTCTCTCGCAGAGCGAAATCCAAAGGTGTCGAGAATTCGTGGCTAATGAGAGGAAGAAGTTAGAGATCAAGAAGAATGGAGTTCTCGAAGCGGAAATGAATGAAAATGAGCGGTTGGCTATACAAAAGCTCGGTGATATGTCCGACGACGATATCCATGATGTTTATGGGTTTAACAAATCCATCATGAGTGGTGTTGCATGGAATAAGCATATGAGCGGCATGATGCGCAAGAAAATTGCAAAGAAGCAAAAGTAAGCCAATAATAGATGGCTGTGCGTGTCAGGAACATAGTATTTCTTACATTGTCCATGTAGAATGGTATTGTGGTGAATCGTAGTACAGTATTTTCAAAATTATTAAACCAATATTAAAATTATTCAAACCAATACAGTCTTTTTCAAGATTATTCATACAGTCTCTTTCAAAATTATTCATACCAGTGCGACAAAATTATTCATACCAATATTTCAAAATTATTCATACTAATGCGACAAAATTACTCATACCAAATGGCATAATGATTCACACCAACTTTTACTACAATTAATAATCAGAAATTTTATATCTGGAAGATTACTCTCATATGATATTCTTGGAATCTCTTAATCAGTGATCGAAACGGACAAAACTAAAGCAGTTTCCATGTTATGCTGTATATTAAAACTTGTATTTGGTATGAATAATTTTGTAATATGGTATGAATAATTTTGAAATATGGTATGAATATTTTTGAAATATGGTATGAATAATTTTGAAAAAGACTGCACCAGTGCGACAAAATTATTCATACACTGTCTTTCAAAATTATTCATACCAGCGCGCAAAATTATTCATACCAATATTTCAAAATTATTCAAACCAAATGGCATAATGATTCACACCAACTTTAATAGAATTTAGTAATCAGAAATTTTATTTGGTCAGTAACTTATATATACGATTCTTGCAGTCTTCCAATCAACGGTCGAAATGGGCAAAACTAAACTAGTTTCCATGTTATGCTGTATATTAAAACTTGTATTTGGTATGAATATTTTTGTCGCACTGGTATGAGTATTTTTGTTGCATTGGTATGAATAATTTTGAAAAATACTGTACCAGTGCTACAAAATTATTCATACCAGTGCGACAAAAATATTCATACCAAATGGCATAATGCTTCACACCAACTTTTAATAGTCTTCAGTTATCAGATTTTATATCTTGTAGATTGCTACTACATATTCTTGAGTCTTCCAATTAACGTTCGAAACAGACAAAACTAAAGTAGTTTCATGTTATGCTGTATATTAAAACTTGTAGTTGGTACGAATAATTTTGTAATATTGGTTTGGATAATTTTGTCACATTGGTATTAATAATTTTGAAAAATACTGTACTTTAAAATATTCAAACCAAAAAAAAGTTTTAATACACAGCATAACATGAAAACTACTTTAGTTTTGTCCGTTACGACCGTTGATTGGAAAACTCCAAGAATAGTATATAAGTAACTGACCAAATAAAATTTCTGATTACTAAATTCCATTAAAGTTGGTGTGAATCATTATGCCATTTGGTTTGAATAATTTTGAAATATTGGTATGAATAATTGTCGCACTGGAAGGAATAATTTCGAAAAATACTGTAATACATCGGCTAAGTAGGAAACATTTTGGTCATGTGCGCGGGGCCGAAAATCAAGTTAAAAAGGCTACTCTCGAGACAAGATGGAATACAGGTATCTTATATCCAAACTCGTGGATCCTGTTGTTGCTATATCTATTGGTGTTGCCGCCTACTACATGCACGAAAATAGGATTGGAAGACGGCCAGGACATACGCTCAATGAGCTAGTGAAAAGAAGATGGGTGAACTGAACTAGAGGCTTTCATAACAAGCGACGGCATTAAGGTCAACATGTATTGATTTTGATATCAGTTCAAATCAGTTCATATCAGTTCATATCAGTTCATAGTTCATAGTTCACAGTTCATAGTCATATTTCACAGTTCATAGTTCATAGTTCATATCAGTTCATATGGCCAACTTGAACTTATTCAAAACCTCTCTGGCATCTAGGTCACTTAATTCTGCGCCGAGAATGGCATGTATCTTCGTCCAAGCATCATCGGAAATGCAAACGGGCTCAGATTTACCGCTTTCTTTGGTTTCAGCAACAGGCTCGGAAACAGGTTCAGGTGCCGTGGGTGGAGAGACCATTACGGTGATGGCGAGTTCTTGTCCAACATCTGCAACAGTAGAGAGCAACGTTGTGTCGGACAATACCTTGGATTTAATCATGAACTTCAAGTTGGCAGGCGTGACACCTGCATCCTTTAAAGAAGCCACATCTCCCACTAGCTGGGTCTTTATCTTGTAGATTGTTTGATCAAGAGACACCTGGACCAACTTTGTAGAGAATCTGAACGGTGGTTTAATGGACTTTAACGTGATGTCTGCACTTGCGCTTTGTTTGGCATCCTGAGTCTTTGGAAAAGGAAACGGCAATTTGGGCAAAGAGGGGCCCAAGTTCTCAAGCTTGTTGTAGTCCTCAGTGGAGTTGAATGAGTCGGGAGGAGCATCTGAGGATAAACTTATGAGTTGGGAATACGTCTGGGCAAATGTGGACGACATGATCAGATTTGGTAGGTTTTGGCAGTGTCTAGATAGTAACGATGGCAGATTGGAGACGTTGTACACTATTGGTGTGTGAATGTAGACCCAGCGCGAATGGCATGTCACTACTATGCCTTACTCTATAAATAACCATTGACGAAAGTGTCTAGTTTTTTCAGGCTTCAAAAAGCAAGTGTAGCTGGAAGATAAAAATATCAGAAATTTCAAAGTTTCGAAACCTCGAAGTCTTTTTTTATTTATTCTCCGTAACTGTCAAACTCCTCCAGTTCTCCACACAAGCGCACCTCTACAACAAAATGCGAATACAATCAAACCAAGCTCCAGAACCTCCGGCACCATGAGTTTCTTCAAACCTTTTTCAAGACAAAGTGACGGTGCACCACTACCTCCTCCAGCCACACAGCCCAACGGATCGGCCAACTCTTTCCAAACAAGACTCCAGAAGCTCAACCCCTTCCGATCCCAAAGCATTTACTTGCAAGACGATGAAAACTACGTGACGTCGGAGCCGGGATACTTGGAATTGTCAAGATGGGACCGCATGCTTATATTCGGGCTCACTTTTGCGGGCGCAGTACTGTGCTACCTTGTGTGCATCTTTCTCTTCCCGGTGTTATCTCTTAAACCTCGGAAGTTTGCCATGTTGTGGTCGTTGGGCTCCATCTTCTTCTTGGTGAGTTTTGGTGTCTTACAGGGATTCCAGGCTTATATGACGCACTTGTTCTCGTCCACCAGAATCTTATACACCATTGCGTTTACTACTAGTATCGTCATGACCTTGATTTCGAGCTTGTCATTAAAATCATCTTTGCTCTCGATTATATTTGCTGTCATCCAATTACTGGCGGCAACTTGGTACACCGTTAGTTACTTTCCTATGGGACAGCAGACGCTCAATCTAGCCTCTGGAGTGGCTCGTTCGCAGGTGGAGTCTTGGATCAATAACTAAAGACTTATCTTCCATGCTTTGGGAACGCCATCTATTTAATTGCAGTAAACACTCAAGAATTGCTCGTGTCCATTGTCGATGCCAGGGAACGCCGAGGCAAGTCCCTTTTGAGTCACCTTGACGATTGCTGGGTTTGCTGAGGTGTCTGCATCAATTGCCTGTTTCAACTTGAGAACCTGTTCCCCAACGAGCCTGGTTTTGAGGTTTCGGCTGTCAACCAATTTGGCCCAGTTCCTCAACGCCTGCAACGCCAAGACATATTTGGACTCGCTCTTATAAACCTTCATGGCCAACTCCCACGTGTAAATGTACGAGTCTGCTTCTTTTGATAATTGCTTGGCAAAGTCCTCGATCTCTCCAATCAAGTTCTTGGCCTTTAGCTTTTCGGCGTAGAGATTTTGGCCAAGAGGATCTTGGTCATTTTTCTCGGATTCCACTCTAGCAATGAGATCACTGCGCTTCTTGGCCGTGGGCTTGCCTTTTCTTGACTTTTTTTGTGGGGCTGCGGGTGCTTCATCTTCAGTATCTTTCTTCGAAGCAATGATTTCCCAATACATATCCATCATCCCTTTGACTGCACGGACATATATTGATGTAGAGTGGATCTTGTCTTCCCACTTCAACATGGCCACGTAGTCTCTTGGGGTTCCCCTTCTCATGCAGTAAGAGTGGTAGTCAAACTGGTCTGAAACGTAGACTTGAAACACTTTCATCACGGCCTGGAACCGCTTGAGAGCCAATCCTCTATTAGTCTCCATGGTTTCTTTAACTCCTGCATACTCTTCGGACAGACGATCCATACTTTCAAGAGTTTTCTGATTCTCTTTGTAAAGTCTTTGGTATGCTTCTGCACTTTCAATCAAGATCCAGTTCACCTGCATGATGTGCAAATCCTTTAGCCCGTTGACGGCACCCTCTTCCAATTTGGTGAAGAGCGAGATACAGTCAATGGCTTCGTCAACTTTATTTGCCCTAAGCAAGTACTTTGTGGCTTTGGAGTTGATGAAGCGATCTTGCAAATCCAATTTGCGCCCTTCTTGCATTATATCGCTAGCAGCTTGCACATCGCCTGTATGTTTGACAACACGAGCTTTCATGATATAGAGCTCCACTAATGTAGGGGAATGTTTTAAAGCCTTGTCTATGTGGGTAGTGGCAGCTTCTACATTACCTAAGAAAAGGTAATGCTGGGTCAAGAAGTACTCGGTCCACACGTACACCGTTGGAATCAACGAGGGCACTTCCTCTTTTAAGAAATCTTCCACAATTGATTGAATGATGGCGACTTTTTGACCATTTCCATATAATGGCTTGACATTGACAAAAGTAGCTGGCACACCCCGTTTCAACTGGCCAAGAATATAGTCACTCGCACGTTTGCGGAATTCGGGGTGAGAAGCTGGGAGAAACGTCAAGGGGAGGAACTGTGGGGGATCGGAGCGAGGATAGAACAGAGCCAACTTGTCATATAACTTCAACCGAACATCAGGGGATCCACTGGGAGTCCCCAAAGCGGTTTCAAGTAAGATGTAGTAATCCTTGTTGTCTGGATTTCTCTGGATCAACTGACGATACAACACTGAAGACTCTTTTTGTTTGCCCAAAAGCAACAAGTACTTGGCTTTGTTCTCCAAGAAAGAAGCCCTATCTCTGATTTCAGCCGAGTCTTCCTCAAGCTCTTCAAGAGCTCTTGCATAGTTTCCTGATTCAGCAACGATCAGGTTTTTATACAACACACATTCACTCTGTTCGTAGCGATCCTGCTCTTGTAAATGCTCCTTAATCACGCCCTCGATCTTGGTCAAGGTGCTGACCGCAGCATTGTAATCTCTGTTGAGATGGTGGGCCACGGCCACGGCTGTCCAATTGGCACGGTACCCAGGTTGGCTCTCCAAAAACTTTTGTCTGGACAGGACCAAATTCTTGTAGTCTCTGATCTGCGTTTGGATGAAAGACAAATCCCTCAAAATAGGCGTGTTCTGGGAACCATTGTCCACGGCGGCCTGGTACCACTTGGCGGCCTCGGTATAATTCTCTAATCCCCGGTAGTAGATACCCGCCAAGTGGTTGACCAAGTAGTTTGAAGGCCCTTTGGCCAATGCCTTGATAATGTACGAGTCTGCCTCTTCCTTGTGGCCTAACTGGAAGTTGGAAACACCTTTCAAGGCCAACGACTCTGCATGGGAGGAATTTTTCTTTAAGTTCTGGTCCACAAGCTTGAGCACCTTCTTGTACTGCTTGTTTTCGTAGAGCACCAAGGCCTCTCTGGCATTGGCATCCTCTTTATTGGCGAAAATAGGCTTTCTGATGACCATGCCAAAGTACTAGTTGCTATTTGGGATGGGCAAACTCGAGCGCTCTACGTAAGGTTTCCTCAGAGGGAGTGTGTGCAGGACCACTTCTATTGAATGGCGTGTCGGACAAAGCGAGCCAAAAAGGCGAAAAAAAAGCAAGAATTGACGAGTGGAGCGAATCGATTAATAGGCTATTCCGGCATTGAGAGACTCTAGCACTCTTCTGTGCCGTCTTTTGTATGGTGGCCAAGATGCTGGTTAGCGCATACTGCACATTTGGCTTCTCTGCTTATACATGGACTGCGGCCCGGTCATGGTGCGTCCTCCACCTCCGCTTAGACCATGAAAACTGAAGATTCTATACCCACCGGTAGGAAAAACCGCGTCACTGTAGCCTGTAACAGATGTCGCCGTGGAAAGAGAAGGTGTGACGGAAGAATGCGCTGCCAAAACTGCATTGCGTCGAACGCTGAATGTCAGTATGAGCGCCAAGAGCGAAAGACCAGTCGGAAGATCGAAAAGCCACAGAAACAAGATAAAGTATTGAGTTACATGACCACCAGGCTAGACCGGATCGAATCCATTATGCTCAAGCTTGCAGAAAAAGTCTGTGAACCAGACAAGGAGGCCTTATTCAGCTCAGGAATGACGAGAAATCCGGTGCATGAGTTGAATTTCGAATCGGAGGACGACCAGTTGTCGACGCTGGAATCTGCAAACGAGCAGAACGACTCTAGCGAGGCTCCTTCGCATAAAAAACCCCATCTTGAGCCTTTGATCAAGTATGGCGAGCTCTACTTTGGTACGCACTCGTTCTTCTCCATCTTATCCAAGAGCAGCTTGGCATGGATGAGTGAACAGCTCGGTGATGACGCCTTGCATCTTATTGTTCCGTTCACAAACTTGCCAGCGATGTTCCAGAAAATCACCCGAAATCTCTTCAAAAAATGGCTAGGCAGTCCAAATTTGACGCATGCGGAGAAATTCAGAATCTTGAGAAGTCCCTTTACTGAGAGCAAGGAGTTTTTCGCTGAATTGTATGCAAAGTATGCTCCCTCTTTTTCCTGTGCTAGCATTTTCTTCACACAGGAGGAGTACATGAAGTTTCTTGACCAGTATTACGATGCTAGAGTGGAGAGGAACTTCGATATCCATGTTTTGTTCAGGGTAACTATCATCATGCTTTATTGCTTATCCAGAGCCATTGATATTAAACTCAGCAGCACTGAGACTTCTTCGAAACCTGACATTACAAATGAAGGTGACTATTCCATCAAAAATCTCACCAGCCTTAGAGATGAATATCTCTCAAACTGCTTCTACTACACTCACCAGCTTTCGCTTCTTGGATCGTCGGTCGAGTGTGTACAGGCCTTTTTATTCTTCATCTTTTACATGGATACACACGTGCCTGCTCATGAGATAATCTATTTGATGTTTGTCCAGGCGTCGTCCAAAGCGAGGGAACTCGGGCTCCACCGCATAGAGACATACGATAACCTCGATGATCCCAAGACAAAACTCAGACTTAGTCTCTGGTTTCTCGTGAGTTATATTGATTTGGAAATATGCTTCCGCAGTGGAAAGACCCCTTTGATCAACTATCAGGATGTGAGTCCTGAGATCAGGCAACACAATTACATTTCAAGCATTGCCCGTGAAGGTTCCCCCACCGAGGAGTTCCACAAATGGCAAAGTGAAATGTTTGACATTAGACTTGAGAGTTATAACAGGCTCTTCCTGGCGACGGCCAATGTCCACTCTTTTGAAGTGTTGCTGAGCAATCTAGATTTCTTCAACTCAGAAATGGCTACTATGGCTCTGAGGATGTCCGGGGACCGGAAACCTCTTTTCTTCAACGAACCTGGATTCACTCAGATCTATGGCATTGAAAATGACTCGGACGAATTGCGGGCCAGGTCCTTGCTTATTTTCTTTGTGCATACTATGCTCATTAACAGAATACCGTCAATGCATGGCTTCCCAGACATTTACAGTGAGAAATGCATGGTTTACAGGTCCTTGTCTCTCAACAGTGCTCGCACAATCCTCTACCTCTTGAAAGATTTTGACTACAAAAACCAGGGCCCATTTCCGCTTTGGATGTTCTATCTTCCGGTGTCAGCAATTCTCCATCTACTGGCTGCATGTATGACTGACCCATGTACTCCCGAAGCCGAAAGCGATATACGTCTCATCTCGGAAACGTGCAAGAAACACTTTAACCGGGTCAATTCTCACATGCGCTTCAGTTCTCACGAGGCAGAGATCTCCATCTTGTTGGAACTTATGGTGAAGTCAATGTTGAAGGTTGTCATCAAAATCTATGACACGAGAAAGGGCAAGTCTTTTCTTGCCGAAGACCCTGCCTTCAAAGAAACCTTGCACCAGATGCAAACCTACTTTCCACGTCTTTACCAGGCCCCAAAAGACCTCGAAAGCCAGTTGGGATGCCAATTCAAAGGCAAATCGCCATTTCCGAATGGGAACATGGGAAACTCACTTTCTGGATCGCCCAGCTCAAATTCGGATCGTTCGCTTTCCCACCGCGCTTCCACAAATAGTATGCTTGACATCAACTCCAACAACAACCTCATGGATCCCATAGATCCGGCAAAATTCTTGGCACATTTTGACGAGGTGGATTTTTTCTTTCAGTCCCAAATCGAGTCCAACTCCAACTTTTTTCCAAATACGTCGGTGTTGTAAGATTTTCTACTACAACAAAACCTTTTCGAAATGCTATTATAATGATTACAATTTCACAACAATGCCACTTCAATAACTACCATTTTCAACAATGCACTACAACCTCAACAAGTTACTACAACCTTTTGACAATACACTACACCTTCAACAATACACTCCACAACAATACACTCCATAACAATACACTCCACAACAATGCCACTACATATATCACTTATCTCTACAATGTCCCTACAATTACACTATTACATAGCTTTAGATTGCAAATTCTGTTTCGTTAATATTCATTCTCGTAGGATTAGCGCGTACGGATGACACCTGCAGCTATCAACATGTTAATCTTCTTGCTCACAGCTGGGTTCTTCATGTGCTCTTGCAAAGCAGCAGGATTCTCCCTGGCTTGACCCAAAATGCCTTGCATGACAGGGTCTTGCAAAATCGATACGATCTCGGGGTCTCTAGACACTCTCTCCATTGTTTGTTCAGGAGTCTCGCCTTCGATTGCTGAGAATCTTTGCGATAACGCCTTATTGTAGAGTTGGTCGATTTCTTGGTGGTTCTTACCACTAGTGACCTCGGTGTCCTTCTCTCTGGCAGTGGATAATGTCTCAAGAACCTGCGAGTATTCCCTCATAGCTAATTGCGCATTGGCCTTTCTGATGTATGCTCTGATGAAAGTGGGGTCTTTGGCAATGGCCTTGTTGCAGTCCTCCACGGCATCGGGGAAGGACATTAGCTTAGCCAAAGCAGCTGCTCTATTGGAGTATCCTCTAGCATCTTCAGGGGCTCTCTTCACCATCTCAGTGTAGGCCTTGACAGCATTTGGCCAGTCACCCTTGGTGAAGTACTCTTTTCCTTCCAATCTAGCCTCCTCTGCCTTCTCGGGGTCAACGTACAGGTTTGCTTCTCTGACCTTGATTTCTTTTTGAACGGCTCTGAGCTTTGTCAATACATCTGGTGTTCTGTGCTCAGTCAAAGACTTGTCAAAGTACTTGGCTGCGGACTCCAAGTCGTCCTTCTTCAAGAACGAGTTACCTAATCTGGCAAACGACTTGGCTATGATCTTGTAGTCTGCACGCATGTTTCTACCTTCGTCCACAGCAAGTTCGCAGGTGGCGATAGCTGCATCATAGTCTCCTTTCTCGTATTCCGCAGCAGCCCTGTTGTTCAAGTATGTGATGTCCTTGTAGAGTTCCCAGGCCTTGTTGTACTTTTCAATGGCTTCGTCGAATTTTCTTTGCTTGTACAAGGCATTAGCCTCGCCCTTTATCCTGAGCGATTCGGCCTGGTCAGCGTCCTCCATCTCAACATCTTCGGTTGGCTCTGCCACCTTCTCCTCTTTCTTTGGCTCTGGGGCTTTTGGCTGTGGAGCCGCCTTTTCTTCGGGCTTAGAGCTTGGGGGTGCTTCGGCGGACTTGTCCTGAGGAGGGGCAGGGCCGTCAGCCATGTTGAGGTCAATTCCCATCAAGGCGGCCATGATGGTCATCATTCTAGGATCACTCAACATGGTAGACATACCTGCTTGTGGGTTCGATTGCAACTGCAACACTTTGGTGACCAACTCTGGGTCGTTCATCAATTCGGCGGTCTTGGGGTTATTCTTCAACTTTGTAATCAAATTTGGGTCGGAGAAAATCTTACCGAGTCCCATGTCTGGGGCGGCATTCCTGGAAGCCTCGGCACTTTCAACTGCCGATAATCCGTTTTGAGCCATGGCGTTTGAAGGATCCAACTCTAGTGCTTTTTTGTAGGCAGCACGAGCATCGTCGAAGTTGGAGAGTCCGTACTGGGCAGCTCCAACACGGTTGTAGCCTTTGGCCCAAGACCCATTGATTTTCACACACTCCTCAGCATCCTTCAAAGCCTGGGAAAAGTTTTTGAGAGAGGCGTAACAGGCGGATCTATTGGAAAATAAAACATGGTTGGGAGACTCTGAGGATTCAATTGCAAGAGAGAATTGTTCTATGGCCTTTTCGAAATCCTTGGCGGCGAAGAACTTGTTACCTTGAGCTTTGTATTCTTCGCTAGACATTGTTGGATATTAGGATATTAAATGGGAAGTGAGGAAGCTAGCTTATTTTGCGTATCTATATAGCGAGGCCACTTTCGTTCTAGAAAGTTCGGTGCGAAAGTGCACTGGAGTGCGCACGTTCCACATTTCCATCAAGCCATCGCTCGAGACAGGCATCTAATGTTTGGCTCAAAATTGTATGAAATTGGATAAGTCCAGCATTTTGGCTTATAGACTCCTGATTGGCTGAAATCAGCACTGTTGGTTAATAGACTCATGATCACTTGACACTAGCTGCTGATGAAGAACGCGGCAAGCTAATGGACTCGTTTACTCGGTGCCATTCACACGAGCAGCGACTTGTTTAAGTGCATCTTCAACCAAGTCCAAGGGGTATGCAGGCCCATAGCCGTGGCACAATTCTTGGCCCTTTAATAATGCCATCAAATCTAGCATATCCACATTCTCGTACTCCTCCTCTTCTCTCTTGAGCTGCAAGTAATCCCACAACGCACCAATGCCCAAGACTTTACGCCCTGGGTTCTTGGGCTCCGGGTACACCTTATTGATTGTGCGGTTATCCACAACATGATCCTGGCCGTGCATCATCTGCTCGATGAAAGCTTCCTGGGAGTCCGGGGATTGCAACTGTAATACAGGACCCGAAGTGTTCATGTGGTCTCTGGTGGAACGTAGCATCTGATTCTCAGTTTTAATGCAAATGAACTGGCGCTTAAACTCCTCGAGATGCTCCAATAACTTTTTTCTTTCAATCTCGCTCCGTAGAAGCTCAGCCTGTAATTCCTTTAATTTGCTCTCCTTCCTCTCTCTAAAGGCTCTTTGCGCGAGCCTGTTGATGGCCTTCTTCTTCATTACTAGCTCAGAATCAGACAACAATGAGTCGTCCTTCTCCATGAGCTCGGCCTCTTTAGCACTGAGTTCTTTGGCTCTCTGGGTCTTTGCTTTGGACACTTTGTCATGCGGTTTGACCCTGGATCCCGAGGTCTTGCTGTTCCAATGGCCCAGCATTTGGTTGGCTTGGCTGTATGTGGTATCATTGCTAGATGAGCCGGAGTGGGAGCTATTGACGGCAGCAGGTTTGTCGTGTATTTGACTGGTCATATTGAAAGAGTTTGGTTCGACCGGGTTGGGCATAAATGTATTATCTGGAGAACTCCAGTCGGGGATGTCAGCCATATTAGGGGGGGACACAAGTTGGTAGTCGAAGCCGGGGAGCGGGGGGTTATTGTCAAAATCCCCGGTGGCTGGACTCCCATCACGCTTCACCTCCATAAAGTCACATATGTCTTGGTTGTATGGTGGTTCTTTGTATAATGACATCGTGGCTTGTGTCATGTGTGAGGGTTCGCAATTGTTGATCGCAGGCTCTCTATCGCGAGCTCCTACATTCTGGAGAGACTGCACTTGACAGTGGAAATCTGACACTGGATACTGTAGAGAATTCCAGAAAGGATTTGATCTGGTCATTTGCTATATTAGAAATCTGGCCATTTGCCATACTTCCGGACTGTTGTGAATGATGATGTTAAGTGGTTTGTTTAAGTGGGTTTTAAGTGGTTTTAAGTGGTTTTTTAAGTGGTTTTAAGTGGTTTTAAGTGGTTTTAAGTGGTTTTTTAAGTGGTTTTAAGTGGTTTTAAGTGGTTTTAAGTGGTTTTTAAGTGGTTTTTAAGTGGTTTTTAAGTGGTTATTTAAGAAGTTTTTAAATGGTTTTTTAAGAAGTTTTTATGTGGTTTTTTATGTGGTTTTTTAAGTGGTGTGTTAAAGTGATGCATCAAATGTTGTATCAAGTAATACATCAAGTGTTGTGTATTTTTCAAAATTATTCATACCAATATTACAAAATTATTCATACCATATTTCAAAATTATTCATACCAAATACAAGTTTTAATATACAGCATAACATGAAACTACTTTAGTTTGTCCGTTTCAACCGTTAATTAGAACACTCCAAGAATAAAATGTAATAGCAATCTGCAAGATATAAAATATCTGATTACTGAATTCTATTAAAGTTGGTGTGAAACATTATGCCATTTGGTATGAATATTTTTGTCGCACTGGTATGAATAATTTTGAAGTTTTGGTATGAATAATTTTGTTGCACTGGTATGAATAATTTTGAAAAAGACTGTCAATGGTGTATTTAAGTAATGCATCAAGTGGTAATATCTCAATATGTATCTTAACTGGTGTTTAGGTGCTTACCAAGTGTTGTATATTTTAAAGTGTATTTAGGTGGTCTATGAGTATGTAGACTTTTGGGTTGCTGACTATGTTGAGTTATTGACTATATTGAGTTATTGACTATGTTGAGTTATTGACTATATTGAGTTATTGACTATGTTGAGTTAACTATGTTCAGTTAACTATGTTCAGTTAACTATGTTCAGTTAACTATGTTGAGTTAACTATGTTCAGTTAACTATGTTGAGTTAACTATGTTCAGTTAACTATGTTCAGTTAACTATGTTGAGTTAACTATGTTCAGTTAACTATGTTGAGTTAACTATGTTGAGTTAACTATGTTCTGTTAACTATGTTGAGCTGTTAACTATGTTGAGCTGTTAACTATGTTGAGTATGTTAACTATGTTGAGTATGTTAACTATGTCAAGTATGTAAGTAGTATTGTATATGTTGTACATGTCGAAGAATGACCCCTTCGACAATTCCCTGTCTCCAGCCCTAGGTATCAGGCTAGGAGCTCCAGAATAGGATGTCACGTGGATATCTGAACCCACTTTGCTCTCTGTAGAAGTAGAATCGTCACGAACGACACGATGGCAGCTGCCACTAGGCAAGGAATGAACATGTCCCGTGACCGGCACGTATGTTTCCCCGCCTTGGAGCTGTTCGGGCAAGTATGCTTGCTGGTAGTCTTGGGTTGGACGCTCATATGCGGGTATTCTTTGCTCTCGTGTGCAGGGAGCTGGCCCTCTTCGTACGGCTGAAGCATGGCCAAAGCCACACTGGAGTGGCCCACATCCTCGAATTCCAGCGTGGCGTCAAGCCCCCCACACTCGTAAAGCATTTCCGGGCCGCCGGGATGAAGCAGTGCAAAGTCTGACATGTTGTATACTTTGTTGTAGATGATCATCCATAGGTCGTCCGGTTTGTCATGGGCCGCCACCTGGGCACGGGTATATATACGCACACTGCTCTGTTGCTCCATTCAATCCAGTGAACGAAGTTGAGGGCTTAAGGGGGTTGTTTGGTGAAGAGATTGGGGACTGGGAAGAATGTGGAGAGCGGACGGTATCAAGGTGACATGCGATGGGTATAATTCCGTAGATGTTGTCCGCGATCCGATGCAACATCGCATGCATGCCACGTGCACTCCCTCCACTGAGCTTGCTGGTTTTGGATCATTTCAACTGTGCTAATTGCCGTTCAAGCGCACGCTTACCGCGACTCTTTTACGATATTGGGGCTATTTGAAGCTTTTCGGCCCTTGGCTTTCTGCTTGTACCGTGGCTTGGGACTGTACGTGGGCGCGCTTAATTGCTACTCTTTATTGACAGCTAAGAACAATACGTCAGAGTCAGCCTGGAAGCTACGAGTCAGTTTGGAAGAAAACCAGGCCCTTGTTTTCGGCGGAATAATCTCGGAATAATCTCGGAATAAGACCGGGTCTGCTGGAATCCATGGAATTTAAATCTTCGCTGACCCAGACCTAAAATACCAAGTACAAAATTCCTCTCCCTCGTTGGCCTACTGGTCAGACTAAAGTGTAAATAAAAGAGCCTAATTTTATTTTCACATACTACTTACACCTACACATTGGCTCAGCAAGTGAGAGTCACCGCAAGCCCAAGCTCATGTGTGGCTTGTCAGAGGCTTGGGGCCGCGCGCCCGTGCACCACTGATCTGTCCACGCGATAGAACACTCCACTTCTCGAGCATCAAGAACCCTAGCCATGTCAGCCCTTCCTTCGTCCAGAAAGACTCATAGCGAAAAACACAAGCAGATTCTCCGTCAGTTGCTCAAGGAGGCCCCCAACAAAAACTGCGTCGACTGTAAGACCGCAGGCCATCCTCGGTGGGCCTCGTGGAACCTCGGTTGTTTCATCTGTATCCGTTGCTCTGGTATTCATCGGTCCATGGGTACCCATATTTCCCGAGTCAAATCGGTTGATTTAGACGTATGGACTGATGAGCAAGTGGAGTCCATGGTCAAATGGGGGAATGCAAAGTGTAATCTTTACTGGGAAGCAAAGTTGCCTGAAAATTACGTGCCTGACGGCTCGAAAATCGAGAATTTCATCAGAACAAAGTATGACATGAAGAAATGGGCAGCGTCTCCAAAAATCCCCGATCCAATGTCGTTACTGGCTCCCCAGACAGAAGCCTCAACTCCTGCAGTCTCAGAAGCCTCTCCATCTAGTCACATCAACAATACCCAGCCAGTGAAGAAGACCGCTTCCACCGATATTTTAGACGACGACTTTGGCTCATTTTCCTCGGCTCCCCTGAGAAACTTCTCGCCCATCGTGGCTCAAGGAACGCCAAAATCCGTACCTCCCCTGGAGTCCAAGCAATCCACGCCTTCTCCGCCAGTGCCACAAAAAGCTCGCCAAGGCAACCAACGAACCGATTTGAAGAAGTCTATTCTATCGCTCTACTCAACCCCAACATCCTCCTCCTCGAGCTTTCACACTGCTTCCCAGGTGCAGCCTTCTTCAAGTCCTAGATTCTCTGCAGGACACACACCTCCGCCAAACCCTCAAGCAGCGACTCTGGCGAGTGTTTCCAATTTAGCCGATTCGCTTTTGGGGTTGGATTTTGGCTCGGAACAAAAGATATCTAGTCCAGTGATGAAACTGGCCACTCCTTCCAGAACAGATTCCACGTCGTCTTTGAGCTCCAAGCCTGCATCGGTGAACAAAGCCACATCTTCCTCTGAATGGACTAACGAATGGAACGATAGCTCAAATAATGCCAACCAATGGTCGTCGGTGTCAAGACTGAAAGTATCCACTCCGGCGTTCAGTGAAAGCTTTTCTGCAGGAACGTTTGGTAAGACAAGCACTCCTAGTTTCAACACCGCGACCACCGACATAGAGAATGACCTCTACAAGAATGTTTGGAACTGATTAATTGTTCATGTTTCTTTTGAGTTTGTGCAGTATCTATTGCATGTATATTAATTGCATTCCCTTGAAATCAGTGGCCTCCAGTGGTAGGCAAACCAACGTAGACCTTGAACGAATCATAGATCAACCATTGGAAGCCTGTCAAAGTACCAACCATAACAATACGCATAGGCAATCCATTCCACACGCCGGTAAAGCCAATCTGCCCGTAAATTCTAGAGACTGCTTGGCCCAAAGACTCAGTGGCCTTTTTATCGGAGTTGACCTTGGAAACCATCACATCTGCAGGGTGGGACACCACAGCACAAAAAATACCAGCAATGTAACCACCTAAGAAAGACACTCCAGTTTGCTGCAAAGAGGTGTAAGAGGACACCGGCTTTCCGAGGTACTTGTAGATTTGCTCTACGGTCTTCTCAAAAGAAGCAAACTTCACCATCGTGTATGGGATTTGACGAGCCCAAAGAGGGCCCAAACCCTTGTAAAGACCAGCAATTCCTTCCTTGGCAGTGATTTTGGACCACCCATCAAACACAGAGTTGGCGTAACATGGAATTGTGGTTTGACTCTTCACTTTGATGGTCTCAAAAGGACACAATGCAAGGTCCGCCAAAAACTCAGCGGTAGCAGAGGCAGCCAAGAAGACTCCAGTTTTGTATTTTTCAGCGTACTCAACACCCACAACATCAGAATAGGTTTTCTTGAAGTACTCGTAGAACCCGTACTTTCCTGCACCTTGCAACGAGTAACCGATAAAAGTAGCTCCCACACCAGTGAAGATGGAGTCTCCGCTCGTCTTGAGGATGGTCTTCCATCCCTGGATATTAGACTTGTAGAGGCTGGAATTGACTTGACGACGGCACTTGACCAAATCTAGAGGCGTCACTGCAGAATGGGTGGGGCCACAAGCAATGATACCTCCAAGGGTACAGGCTGCAAAATACTCTTTGGAGAAGAGGGTGATTCCGTCTTTTTTGGGGGCTGACATTGTGCGTGGGGGATTTGAATATTTATAGAAGATCTGGTATATGTCTGAGAATATAGGTGGTGGGAATGGATGATTATATATGAGTATTTGGAGGGAGTAGCAATCTCACGCAGCATGCCTGTATCTCGGTCGGTAATTCCGGCACTATGTCCCGATACGCAGTCGCCAAGCAGCCGTCCCGAGCCGCGCATCTGTCATTACATACAACGTCGATACCATATCAACTTCCTATGCTTTCTACTTGTTGCTTCTACTTTTTGCTTCTACTTTTTGCTTCTACTTTTTGCTTCTACTTTTTGCTTCTACTTCTTGCTTCTACTTATTGCTTCTACTTATTGCTTCTACTTCTTGCTTCTACTTATTGCTGACTTCATATCACTACTTAAATACTTATTTTCTGTCCTATTGTAAGAATCTTTGCTACCTACAATTATTCACCTCATTTATTCCCTTTCATCTAGAACCTACATATCTCTATGATACTCCATAACCCAATCACTCTATGTACTCTCAGACATTCAACAATTCTTGTTCTAGACACTCTTTACTAAATGTTTGAAAAACCTGTCCCAGCATAGTTTCTAACCTGGACCTTTCCATTTAGTCCAAGGTTACTGTTTTAGGCGGTGTTAAGCCGTTGGTTCACTTGCAGATCCGCCGATTCGCAGTCCCGAAACAGAAGTTGCACCGAGGTTTTCATTTCCTCTGAGATGTGCGCGTCATCTCCAGAATATAGAGCATACTGAGTGATACGGAAAAAGACTATTTTGTCTTTTTCGAAAATTCGTTTGTTTAGAAAAAAACTTTGAGTTTTCCTGCCCAATTTCACTTTCCCCTTTTGTATTCCGGCACCTTTGGGTGCTTCTGGCTGGCCACCGTGCTTTGTGAAAACCTGTACCACAGCGTGAATCAAGCGAAATTCTCAGTCGCTATCAGAGCGCAGGCCCGTGTACATTTCCGTGGGCACTTGACTATTTCTTTGAGAACTCTCTGAGCAGTCTGGGCTTCTTCACCATAAATCTGCGGTTTCCGACATTCTCCGGTCTTGATTGTGGGTTTTTGCAAATTCCAGCATCTCTATACGCTTGGTCACGCCATCACTTTCTTCCTTTCAGTATCCATCACTTTCTTCCTTCAGCATCCATCACTTTCTTCCTTCAGCATCAACAAAATCCAAGACAGCCCGGAGCTTTCCATTGAAAACATTCCGCAATGGCTGAGGATCTCGAATACCTTGATTTTCGGGAAAATGACTTCAAAAAACACCCCCATCATTTGAGCTCTACCTCGGGTGGCTCGGATACGCCCACAACAACGTCGCCTGACATAGCCAATAAACTCTTTTCAAAATGCTCGCAGGGTCATCTCATCACCATTGCAGGCGCTGCTTCAGGTTTTATCTCGGGCGTATTCGTTTGCCCGTTAGATGTTGTCAAGACCAGATTCCAAGCCGTCAGTGTGGAATACAAGTATACTGGATTTTTCAACGCATTCAAAACAATTTTACGAGACGAAGGCATTTCTGGGCTTTACCGTGGCGTTGTTCCAGTGACGGTCGGCTACTTGCCTACCTGGGCTATCTACTTCACTGTTTATGAGCGAGCAAAGACGTTTTACCCAGATTTCTTCTCTAGGAAATTAGGATGGAACGTCGATTACCTTAACCACTTTGCTGCTTCGACAACTGCAGGTGCATGTTCCTCATTCATCGTCAACCCCATTTGGGTGGTCAAGACCAGACTCATGGTCCAGACAGGCAAGGAAAAAAGGCCCTACAAAGGCACCCTCGACGCTTTCCACAGAATGTACAAAAGCGAGGGCCTCAAGGTGTTTTACAGTGGCTTGGTTCCGTCTTTATTTGGCTTGGTACATGTGGGAATCCACTTCCCCATCTATGAAGCCTTCAAAAAGTTGTTAGGAGTGAACAACACCGAGGATATTGCCAAGGGCTCGGACTATAAGCTCTGGAGGCTCATGATTGCTTCCTCCGGGTCTAAGATGATAGCCAGCACTGTCACATATCCACATGAAGTTCTACGAACCCGGCTCCAGATGCAGACGCGAGAAGAACGCAAGGCCTCCAACAAAATGGTTACCGAGATGAAGAATATTTTCCGAAGAGACGGACTTAAAGGCTACTATGCGGGATACGTAACCAATTTAGCGCGGACGCTTCCGGCAAGCGCTGTGACTCTTGTCAGCTTTGAATATTTCAAGACTTATTTATTGGAAAAGGGTGGCTACCTCTGAAGGTAACTTTGATTAACGTGAGTTTGTCCATCAATATGAGTACCGGAACATGATGTTTTCCTTGTCGGTCAAATCCATGAACTCATGATTTCCGCCCTTCTCCTCCAACCAGAACTCTATTTCTTTTTCCCCCATACGGTCCTTTTGAGCATTCTGTTTAGCAGAGACATACGTGATCAACAAGACGAGCGGAATGCACACCGCCTCGATCACTAGCAAAGCTATCTTGGCCTTGATGTACCTAGGGGCGTCACTGGCCTTGAAGAGCTGGGGCCCCGTCAATGCCCCAATAGCAAAAAACATCATCGTCAAACAAGTCCTGGCCACTCTCTTGGTGTAACCTGCAGTGTTGGCCGAATTCCACGAGTATATTAAGGAGATCACACAAGTACCGACATTGATGAGATACACAGCCAAAAGCTGGCCGATCTTGTTCTTTGATGATATCAACACAATATAGCCGATAATAGCAGGTACAAGCATAGAAATGAAGATCAAATTGCGGTGTTTACCTTTGAAGTGAGCACATAGGTATGAGGCCAAAGCAATGGTGAGGATTGTGGACACTCCGACTGGCATTTGCATGAGAGCTGCATGCTGGTGGGAAAAGCCAATGTTAGCTATGATTGTCACGGAGAAAGTAAGCACTGCGCCTGTAGGAATCATCAGTAGGAAAGTGAGCAAGAGCATCAACCATGTGAGAGAGTCATGGAACAAGAGTTCTTTGAGCTGGTCCCATTTGAATTGCGTGGTGCCTGTGCCCGTTTGGTTGGCCCGAAGGTTTTCAATCACTGCAGCCTTCTCCTCGTTGGATAGAAACAGGGCCGTAACAGGCGAGTCTGGCATAAACCATAAAAGAAAAACGCCCCAAACCACTGTAATGAGCCCGAATAGCAAGCAAAGAATCTGCCAGCTCTGGAACCTAGAGCTGGTGACATTTTGAAAAGCATAAGAAAGCGCGCCGCCGATAATTGTGGCTACACCCGCCTGGCAGGTCCACCAGCAAGTTCTGCGGATCTGCTGGGAGGAGTTGTACCACATGCCGGTGATCAAAGTACATCCTGGAGCCACCGAAGCCTCGAAAAACCCAAGGAAGAAGCGAATGGCCATAAGAGACAGGTAAGACTTGGCAAACGCATGGCCAATCACGAAAAGCCCCCAGCAAATCACGTTGAAAGCCAATAGTTTGGCCGGAGGAAACTTCTGGAAGAGAAACACATTGAGGGGCTCGGCAACCACATAGGCAACGTATAGGATGGTACCCAAGTCCGAGAACTGGTTGGAGTTGGGCTTGAGGTAATCCTTGATTCCCATGGCAGCCGCATAGTTAAGCAACGACTTGTCTATGAATTGTAGAAAGTACACTCCACACAACAGGACAGTCACATGGAGATCAATGCTCCTACACAGGTAGGAAGCAATGTTTTTGCGGTCGTTTATGGCTAGCTCGTAAGCAGCATCAAACATTTTGGGTGGTTAGGAAGGCAGATGGCGAGAGAAAAAGATTTTTTCATGGATTGATGGTTCAGGCGTCTTCACTATGGCTGCAAAATAGCGCACGGCTGGGGTGCGCAAGCGCATATGCGGCTTCAGGTCCATTTGGTCTGGCAGGGACCAGAAAGCTCATAAAGAGGGGTTGATGCAGACTCCTTCAAATATACATACTGTATGCAACACGTCACAGTGGACGGATGCTTTCGCCGTCTGACGCAAGCTGTCGGTGCCTCAAAGCGCCGAAGGCCGATGCCGGAACAATGGCCCACTAAACCAGCGAAATCTTCGCCATGGCGAATATGCAGTAGGCCAAGATACACATGCATGCACCAAAGAATGCCAGTGTGCTGAATTTTCTTAGCAAAACGTTTCACTAGAGACAGCCCAGGAAAATGGAACTCGTTCCGCTCCATAGAGAGACCGGATTTGGGCCCAGAGGTTCGGCCTGCGGGCTCGCCGACCAACGCCTCGTTCAGGAGGGGTTGAGTCATTGAACAATAGGAATGCATGCACCCCCGATTTATGTCACTATCATCTTTGTCGAGGAGCGTCTCCAGGTTCATACAGAAAGAGCAAATTCAGTTACCTAAAATTCGAATGTTGGTACACTCTTCGAAGTACTGTCTATTGAAGTTATGAGCGGCGTAGCTCTAAACCCCAACAATTGTATAGCTAAGCTGGGCCACCTAAACATTTAAAACACAGTCTACAGGTGCCCCTAGTATGGTGCAGAGCGGAAAAGATCAGCTGCGCGGTTTCCGCCTCTTCCCCTTTTCATAAGGTATAAGATTCCGCCTCGATTGGGATATTGCGAGCTCCATTGTTGGCTAATGTGTCTCGTAATGCAAGAAAAACAAAGAAGGCAGTAAAAATCAGCAGATTTGTCACCAAAGAAGAACCTCCTCTGAAAATTGAAAGCCTAAAAACGTTCTGACCGCTTGTCTAAACCTTGATTTGGAACACCTGGAAAGTATTTAGAATTACAGGGTCCAGCTTCTCAAAACACGACATCTTTTGCGTTGTTCGAGGCTCTCATTCAAGAAGCCCTCTCATCATAGCAAAAGATTTGACAACAACCCTTCCTACGCCCTAAGCTTTGAGGAAACCATGCTCAATCATCGAGACTGGACGACTTTGCACAACTCCTACTTACAGGAGAATGCACTGACCAAATGCGAGACGTCTTGTGCTCAGTATCCCGTCAGCTGGAACTGCCAAGCTTCTCACGAGGATATTCATTCCAAAAAAATGCTTGAAACACCCCATTCTTGTGAGCCTGAGAATCTTGCTGAACCCCGAACTTTCGAGCCATATTTGCAACAATTGGACCACATGTGTCTCTCTCCCATCTCGATGCAAGATGTGCCGAGATACCAGCCTGACGCATATGGGACACTGACAAGCCTCCATGGGTCAAACATGTCCAAGTCCAGCTCCGGGGAAGATCTTTCCACAAACATGGTCCCAGAGACGAGCTTGGTTTTGCAGTTGCGGAAGATGATGCCGGTTCCTCCATTGTGCACTTGCAATATCGACACCGAGATGCCGGACCAGCGTAAGTTCAGAAGGGCTCGGTCCAGATCCAAGTATGGCAAATTCCAGGACGACATGATCATAAGATTAAAGCGGGACGGCTACGCGTGGACTGAGATCGCAGAGCTCGTGGAGATCGACTCTCCCATTGCCGTTAGAAACAGGTATCAGGTTATCATTGGCCAGCAGGGCAATAACAACAGCCTGAATTGGACGGCCCAAAACGGAGACATTTTGAAAGGGCTACTTGATTCTGCAGAGATTGATAAGTGGAATTTCATTGCACGAGAGTTATCTAAATTGAGCGGAAAACAATACCTGCCTGAAGAGTGCCAGGACTTCATCCGCCATATGCTTATAGTGAACCCGAAACTTCTCGGCTGGACCCAGGATCGCGTTAATGAACTCAAGAGTAGGCGTGTTGGTAAGGACGTCGCTACCCGGACAAACTAATTGCTCTTGACTCAGCATCGTATTCTCTTCTCCCATGTCACAGCAGTGCACATAATCCTACCCCACTACTCTTGTCTCAATGTTGCTGAAAAAAAATATATAGTTTACTCATCTTTCTTGAGCTTTGCCTCGACAACGTCAATCTTATCCTGTGGTGACTGCTTCTTATCAGTCCTAGTTCCCACCCGAATGTCGCTTTGGATGCGCACCACACCTTGTTCGTGTAAAACCTCATGGAACTGACCAATAAGCTCCATCACTTCAGACCACGGGCCTGCAATGGTTGTGCCGGCGGAGTGCAAGGTGCAATTCAAGTTGGAGTTCCGAGCAATTTTCGTTATGGTGGCCACTTCATCCAGAACAGACGCTTTTCCTGTGCCAATTGGGATCAAGCAGACATCTGCTAAACAGTGAAGAGAAACCATTTTCGTGATGTCTTTTGGAAGAAAGTGCTTATTGAGTATAATTTCGTAAATCGCTCACTCTCAATATATGCAGTTCGACTTCGATACACTTAGATATTTGCTACAACACAAATAATCTAGATTACAACTTTTATGCTTGATTGATTTACCAAGCTAGAATCAATGTTGCTTCTCTCAAATTGCATAGAGAAGAATTCATGCGTGAGCATATCTTAGCGGAATTTGATATTCTTCTCCACCTCAGCTCAGTCACTCATGAGATAGACTGAATACTACATCAAACCGCGATCTCAAAAAGGTTTACACATCCAAGTACACAAAGGAACAATTCGAATCTGAAGTCATGAAAAAGACCTACAGACAGGCGTACAGGAGCTCAGGAGGGATAACATCGACATATCTAACACCTTGCAGGAACGAAGTAGCAGCCCTCCACAGTTATCCCTTGAGAATGGACGCAGATTCCTTGAGAATGGACAGATCTACCAAGTCCGGTCGTAATGTACCAACTCCGGTAGCAACATACTAACTCCGGTAGTGACGTGCGAACGCCGTTGGGGTATACGAAACGGCCTGTAACGGCCACCGCGCGCTGCAAGTGAGACCGTGGGATCACCTTATATACCTGGTTTGTCTCGATTACAAAAAATTTATAACTCCAGTTCCCGTTGTCATTCTGTATCTTTATGCAACAAACTCTAGGCAAAGCACCCATTTTGAAAATGAACAAAACAGCTGGTCTCGTATAGTGGTTAGTACAGTTCGTTGTGGCCGAACAAACCCAGGTTCGATTCCTGGGACCAGCAAATTTTTTTGGTCGACAATCTTAGCTTTCACTCTCTGAAACCACTTAAGACTCATTCTATTACTCAAGGCTACATCAGATACCAACAATATGTATTTAAAGCGAGATTCGGACGGTTTGATAATTTCTGACTCACCGTACACTGCTAACAAGTAGAAGCATTCCGAAACTATTAGCAAAGACCCACAGCAGAGAGAATGCACACATGCATCTTTCTTTTACTGTTTTATGAAGCAAGTTTTTTAGGTACAGCAAAGCCGCACTTAGTAGCCGGCTTGACTAACAGGAGCAGCCACTGTGCTCTGAGACACCGCTGAAACCATGGAAACAGGTTGTTGCTGGTGTGTTCCATTTTGGGATGCAAGCGTGTTGGTGGATTGAGAGGCTGTGTGGGCCTTTTGTGAAGCCTGGACGGATTGCCTGTTTGTGTTGTTTGCATTCTCCTTCAAAGCAATCAATTGCTTAGATCTGAAGGTCTCGTAGTGAACCAAAGCAGTGGTCTCTACCAAGTCTTGGAAGTGTGTTCTGGTCAAGAAGTCTCTCAAAAACACAAACTCACATTGCGAGACATCCTCGATATTGATAGCACCCCACTTCGACTTTCTAGATCTCACCAATTCGCCATTAATCTCAGTTTCACGGTTGGAACCAACGACAGCAAAAGGAATCAAAGATTTGATATCCTCATTCAATTGCTTTTCATCCTCAAACAAGTCTTCACTGTCGTAAGGGTAGATATTCAATTTGTGTCTGATGAAGTCGTTCTGCAAAGATCTCTTCAAAGAAGCCCTTTCACTCAAGGTAAGCGAGTCGCTTTTTGCAATAACAGGAACGACATTAGCAATCTCCGTGAGCTTCTTCAAGGCCTGGACATCCAAAGTTTTCAATTTCTTGCCAGTGTTTGGGGAAATGAAGTACAAAATGCAGTGTACTCGGGTATCAGGGATATGCTTTGGTCTTTGGGCACTTAATTCTTTTCTCAAGTACTGCGAGTGCTGTTCCTTGATGTACTTGACCAAAAGTTCCCAGCACTTTTCATTGTTGATCTGGTCTCCAAAGCCAGGCGTGTCAATGATGTTGATGTTCAAGCGAACGTTATTCTCCGACAAGACATGGGAGTGAACCTTGATTTCCGTGGTCTGCTCAAACGGCTGCTCAGCATCACGGCGTCCCAGAGATTCAGCCAACTTAGCCGAGAATAATGTGTTGACCAAGGTGGTTTTCCCCAAGCCCGATTTGCCCACTACCATGATGTTAAAGGCAAATCCTCGCTTCAACAACCGGTTTTCGATCTGCGAGGTGATGGTGTCGAAACCAACGTACTTGCTTGGCTGCACAATGTTTTCTTCCACGTAGTTAGACATGATGATAGAGTAAGAACCAGGAGGGACTCGCGTACTTTATATTCACAAATATTCTCGTTTGATTTGTGTTTACCGCGTTTGGTTTCTGCACACTCGCGCAGCCACGTGAGTGTAACTAAAGAGAATGCGAGAAGGTCGGATCTGCAACACACAAACCGGAATTCGCACCCTCCATCGACTTGTTCGAGAGCGGTAGCTGAGGGGTCATAAAAACATTTATTGCCAATACTTGTGAATTTGTATACTGTGTCAGATATGGAATTATAAAGTTTTATTTATTTATATATCATAATATCGTACTATTTATCTATCATAATATCGTACTATTTATCTATCATAATATCGTACTATACATCTATCATACTAACGTACTATCCAATTATTCAATGGTCTTTTATTATGTCTCAATTTTCATCTACTCTTCCATTTGTTACAGTGTTTTTCAAAATTATTCAAACTAGTGCGCAAAATTATTCAAACCAATAATTCAAAGGTTCGTACCACTTCACACAATCTTTCAAACCAATTTCCAAAAAGTTTCGTACCACTCCTCATATTCTTTCAAAATGGTATAATGTAACACCAACTACTTAAAATTCAATACTTGAAATCTTATTCTGAAGGATTGCCTTAAATGAACCATTTAGGAGTCTTCCAATCAATGGTCGAAACGGACAAAACTAAATTAGTTTCCATGCTATCCTGTATATAAAATCTTGTATTTGATTTGAATTTTTTTATCGCATTGGCTTGAATAATTTTGAATAACACTGTACTGTGTTTGATCATAGTAGGTCCCAGGGATGTACGGGTGTATTTATCACAACAATCAATAGCTATTGCTTGTACTGATAACCAAGTCATAAACTCGAATGTTGCCGACGGGTATGTGATAATTGCAAGTCTTATTAACCAGTGTAGAATTTACATCTCCTAGTGAGTAGTAAGTTACATGACTATACTGCTTGTACTGGTGGGGTGCAAATAATCTGGTTTAATAACACACTAAGTGCGCCCCAGAATATTTTAAAAATTTCTCATACATATAAAAACCACAGCATCTTATTAAGGCCCGTGAATAATTGGTAGAGTGGTGCAATGATAGTGTGGTTGAATGATAGTGTGTCAATGATAGTGTGGGCAATGATAGTTGGTACCTAGACAACTGATGTCAGCAGTCAGAGCAGAAGGTGCGACACCCGTGCACCAGGAACTCATGATAGCGAGAAAAAATACTTCATCAGACTTCACACTGACATGTCCTTGGCACTTAGATTCGGGGCCAGCTTCCCGCCTGCCCTTTTATCTGGCGGTATACAGATTGGTCTTCCCCAACTCCATAGATTGCCCACGTTGGCCGACTTCTTACCCGTGTCCTGGACACAGCAGACGATACGGTCCAAAGACTCCAGGCTAGAAGAATTGAAGCAGTTGTTGGAGAAAAATGGCCAGCCTCCGTTCATGATAGACAATGGCACCATTTTGAAGGCCGTGCCCAAGAAAAAGCCCTCGTACAAGCGCACGAGAGAGAAGTTGTACTCGCCAGGAGACAAGCAGATCCAGCCGCTTCAGAACTTGCGCAGATGTGCCGCATGTGGAAGAGTCAAGAGATCTCACTTCATGTGCATGCACTGCTTTGCGGAGATCCGGGCGTTTTTGAAGGAAAAGAAGAAGGCGGTTTTCGGCGAGCCCCAGCGCTTCAAACAGGACTTGGATGCCATTGATGAGAAGATCATATATCCTGGAAAGTACAAGAGCGAGTTTGAATCCCAAATGGAAAAGAAGGACTGGATTCCAAAGCGGGAGGAGCCTTTGATGTACCACCCATCACAGGTTAAGAAGGATTAGTGCATGTAAATAGCATATGGAACACATCTTGAGAAAAGGTTATAGTCATTCGAATCCATAGTTTAGAATACTCATTGAGAAGTAGCTGATGATCTGTAGTGTTCAATAGTTTTTCATATATGTAGTAGTTGGTGTCGAAGATGTTTGTTTCAAGCATTCTTGGAGCTTCTTCTGTTCCAAACAAAAGTCAAGAACTTGATAGGCTTCGAGTCAGGTATTAGATTTTGGAAAATCAGAAACCTCAAAGTAGGTGGACTAAAACCAAGATGACTTATGATTTGAAGGTGGACTAAAACCAAGATGACTTATGATTTGAAGGTGTACTTTATTATTGTTAGCACAATTACAAACCTATCTAGTAGTACTAGGAATCATAATACACAATTCAAAGCGACTTCCAATCTAGAAGTGGAGGTATCTAGAAAGAAAACCTAATCTTTGAATAAGTATTCTACAGAATATAGATCTTGTGTAACGTTAAATACTTCTTAAGTCAATTTCCATTCCAAGGAAAACGCTTTGTCTGTATAGCCTGCCGATAACCAGAGTTTGTTCCTGATAGGAACTATGGCTTCCTCTTCTGATGGTCAACGTAGCCACATTGACTCCATAAATACTGCTTCACAGTAGTGTCAATTCCAGATTAAATCAGATTGATTCTAACATACAAATCATATACTAGCTATAGATCTCTTGGAAGGCACTGTCAATGTCCGACAACCCACCTGAATATTTAGCAGGTCTTGATGAGTCTGTTAGTACTATTTTAGTGGACTTTAGCTTGTAAAGATTGTACCAGAGATCTTGAGCAACCAATGACCAACGAAAGGATACCAGGAAATTAGAACATCTTCTAAAAGACGGGAATCAGTGCGAAGGTGCGCGAAAGTGTAAGTCTGGCAAGGAATGACATCTGATCAGTGTTTTTCAAAAATATTCATACTAATGCGATAAAATTATTCATACCAATATTACAAAATTATTCAAACCAAATAAAAGTTTTGATACATAGCATGACATGGAAACTACTTAGTTTTGTCCGTTTCGAACGCTGATTGGAACTCAAGAATAGAATGTAATAGCTATCAGCAAGATATAAAATATCTGATTACTGGAAACTATTTAAAGTTGGTGTGAAACATTATGTCATTTGGTATGAATAATTTTGTTGCACTGGTATGAATGATTTTGAAATATTAGTATGAATACAGTATTTTTCAAAATTATTCATACTAGTGCGACAAAATTTTTCATACCAATATTTCAAAATTATTCAAACCAAATACAAGTTCTTATACACAAGATAACATGGAAGCTACTTTAGTTTTGTCGCTTTTGAAGCTTGATTGAAAGACTCCAAGAATATTATGAATAAGCAATCGTCTAGATATAAAATTTGTGATTACTGAATTCTATTAAAATTGGTGTGAAACATTATGCTATTTGGTATGAATAATTTTGTCGCACTGGTATGAATAATTTTGCTGCACTGGTTTGAATAATTTTGAAAAATACTGTAATTTTGTCGCACTGGTTTGAATAATTTAAAAATACTGTAATTTTGTCGCACTGGTTTGAATAATTTTGAAAAAGACTGTACAGTGTTTTTCAAAACTAACTAGCGCGACAAAATTATTCAAACCAGTACTACAAAATTTTTCAAACTGATAATTAAAAAGTTTCGTACCACTTGAATATTCTTTCAAACCAAATACAAGTTGTTGTTTATAAAACAACAAGGAAGCAAATTTATTCGTTTTGACTATTGAATCCCAAATATAGTACATGAGGTAATCTCTAGATTAAGATTTCTGACTTTTAATTCTGATAATTTTCTGATAATGCCATTTGGTTTGAAAAATTGTGCGAAGTGGTGAAACTTTTATTGGCTTGAATAAATTCGCACTGGTTTGAATAATTTTGAAAAACACTGTATATCAACAATTTATACTAATATTCAATAGTACATGTGATCGTTTATTGATTCTTAACAAAATCTAGTGCATTAATTGAATGACTCAGAAATTGTAAGATAAAATTAATGACCCACAAAAGGTCGTGCTAGCTATGTATGTGATTGATTAAATACTGTACATCATTTATGCCATGGGTTGAGAAGTCCAGGAAAAGGTCTTAATTAGCAGTGAGTCGGATCCACAATGGATACCGCGATATCCAGTGGACAAATCATAGCTACACTGATCAGAAGAGGATTTGCCATAGACCATGTCATGATAAAGAAATAGAGATCCGAATTTTGCAAACCCCGAGTGCCAAGGCTTATCACGGCCTATATATATCTCACCTTGTGAAACCTCTGAAAGTGGACAGCCAAAGGATGTATATAACCAAGGATGTTCCCTTGGAAAATCATCAAATAACTAATTATTAATAGACGTAGTAGAGCAGTAGAATAACTCTCTTTAATACTTGCAGTTATTATTGCAATCAAAGTGGAGCCCGGAAATCATAGAATTGGCCCCGGGTTGAGGCCGCGGCCGGAAGTGACGAGTACCATCGCTTCCAAAATGCACACAAAGGAGATTTTTGATCCAAAAATAGGAATTTTGAGCTCCGGAATTCAGGCTTTTCAAAACATCTTTTTTCATAAACACAAAACCAAATTTGAGCCGTTTGCGTTGGGCCTTTTTGTCCTGGGGTAGCATGGTGTACGGGTGTTTGCGGTTGCAGCCACACACCTGGTTTGAATTCCGGCCCCATTCCGGTGCTGGAACATCAGTTATTCAAGACTATATTGGGCTAAGATTTAGTGATGAAATTGTCAATAAATCGGCGATCTATTGATCATTCATTAGATCATCGATTACCAATTTTCAGTCAAAATAAATTTCTCTACATAGTGTGTGTTTTTCAAAATTATACAAATCAGTAATTCAAAAAGTTACCCCTAACAAGTTATTGTATAGAGGATAACAAAAAACCAGTTTTTTCCGTTTTGACCCTTGAATCCCAATGTAGTACAGAGGCAATCATCCAGATTTAAGATTTCAGAATACTGAATGCTAATGAAAAGTGGTGTGAAATATGCCATTTGGTTTAAAAAGTTGTGTAAAGAGTGCGAAGCTTTTTGAATTATTGGTACAGTATTTTTCAAAATTATTCAACCAGTGCGACAAAATTATTCAACCAGTGCGACAAAATTATTCAACCAGTGCGACAAAATTATTCAAACCAATATTACAAAATTATTCATACCAAGTACAAGTTTTAATATGGCATAACATGGAAACCACTTTAGTTTTGTCCGTTTAGCCGTTAATTGGAAGACTCTAGGAATGGTATATAAGAGCAATCGTCCAAATTTAAATTTTCTGATTACTGAATTTATTGAAAGTTGGTAGGAAACATTTTCCATTTGGTATGAATAATTTTGAAATATTAGTATAAATAATTTTGAAATATTAGTATGAATAATTTTGTCGCACTGGTTTTAATAATTTTGAAATATTAGTATAAATAATTTTGAAATATTAGCATGAATAATTTTGTCGCACTGGTTTGAATAATTTTGAAAAATACTGTATACAGCATAACTTGAAAACTACTCTTTGTCCGGGGCGACCGTTGATTGGAAGACTTATATAAGAGAAATCGTCCAGATATTAATTATCTAATTACTGAAATCTATTAAAAGTTGGTGTGAAACATTATGCCATTTGGTTTGAATAATTCTAAATATTCGTATGAATAATTTTGTCGCACTGGTTTGAATAATAATTTTGAAAAACACTGTGAATAAATTTGTTAGGGTGCGAAAAGTCTACATACCATCTGACCCATCTTCAATCACCGTGTTCCCATGCCTTCAGAAATACCCAAGAAAAAAAAAGTATACCATGACACACCCCGAACTATCCTGGTGTCGTCAATGTGTGCAAAACATCCCTTGAACGTATGTCCCCTGGGAAACATCTTCTTTGCCCAGCCACAAGGTCCTTCTCGAGAAGAGCAGTTGGGCTCTTTCGGAAAATTACCTGAGGACTTGATGATGGAATTGTTGGGCTTTATAGAGGATGCTCAAGATCTCAAGGCCTTGGCCCATACTTCCAGGGTCTTTTACGCATACATCTACGATGAGGAGTTGTGGAAGAAGCATTACATCTCCAAGGTTCTAGCGTGCGAGAAAAAGGGACACGAGGTGCCGCTTCTTCTCTGGCGGGGCTCATGGAGGCTCTCAGTCTTGAACCTCTGCAGATCTCATCTGGCAGATTTGGTTCTTCCTCCCAACCTCGTTTGCTCTGACACGCTCTACCGGCCGTTCCAATGTTCACAGATCTCGTACGAGACTCTCTTCTCCAAGGTCATCGCAGAAGAGGAAACGTACCATATGGAATCATTGAAAAGCACAAGCATGCCCGAAATACCCCCCGGCCGCATCCAAAGATTCCAAGAATCTGCTATGAGCCAGGAACTCTTTGACAGTCACTGGCACAGCAAACCGTTCATCCTCACCAATCCAGACACCACGCGGTGGCCCCACTGGAACATGCAAACCTTGCTCCACCGGTTTGCCGACGTACGGTTTCGACAAGAGGCGGTGCGCTGGCCGCTCTCTCTCTACTCACAATATCTTGCGTCGAACAGCGACGAAAGCCCGCTCTATTTGTTTGATTGCAATAGCGAGGCCATGACGGCACTTCGCCACGAGTATTCTGCACCACAAATATTCCAGTCCGACTACTTCCGGGTTTTTGGGCTGTGCAGACCTGACCATGCGTGGTTGATCATTGGCTCGCGGAGGTCAGGGTCTACTTTCCACAAGGATCCAAACTCCACATCTGCTTGGAACACTGCAATCAGTGGCCGCAAGCTATGGGTTATGTTTCCACCGGGCTCAACACCGCCAGGAGTATCCACAGATGAAGACGAGAGCGAGGTGACAAGTCCTGTGGGCATAGCCGAATGGGTCTTATCAGGATTCTACAACGATGCAGCAAGACACCCCGACTGCCAAATTGCAATTACCTTTCCTGGCGAGTGCATGTATGTACCCAGCGGGTGGTGGCATTTGGTGATCAACTTTGACGACAGTATAGCTTTGACGCAGAACTTTGTGCCGCAGGTGAAGTTGAGCAATGCTCTATATTTCTTGAAAAACAAGAACAAGCAAATCTCAGGGTTCCGCCCACAAAAGGTCCGGGCCATGATCCAGCATGTGCTTGATACTGCCACCAGTGAAGACTCTGACGAGGATATGGCAACGCTTCGCAACTATTGCAAAGTCTTTGACACGTGCAACCTCCAAGAGCTCCTACAGGATGAGGATTGTGGAGAGATCTTAGAAAGGCAGCTTCCGCCGTTGCCAGTGTTTGAGCTATTCAAAAAACTCATGGTCCAGCACCACCACGAGGAGTTACTACAGGACAGTCTCGAGCAGATGGAAAGAAAGGAGAAGCTGGAGCAGCAAAAACTCAAGGGCAAGAGCGAGGCATGGGAGAGACTCACTGAGACTTCTTCTTTTAGTTTTGGGTTCAGTGTTTCTGACGAAGAGTAGGATATAGATAGATACAGGTTCTGTTATAGGAGTATACAGTAGATTGATAGTAGATTGATTAGATTGATAGTAGATTGATTAGATTGATAGTAGATTGATTAGATTGATAGTAGATTGATAGTAGATTGATAGTAGATTGATAGTAGATTGATAGTAGATAAACAGTACATTAACAGTACATTAACAGTAGGTTAAGATTAAGTATTTAGTTAGACTATGGATCACACTTATTAGGTAATTAGAGCCTACACATTCAAACCTGATCATGCCCAGACAAACAGTTGAAAACAAATCTACTAATCTATCAGCTACATTGAAGTGCTTACCTTCATAGATTACTATCTTCATACCACTCGGTCTTTATTAGCATCAACAAACGAACACACTAAATATACAGAACTAACTAATTCATATAGTACAGATATAGAGTGTTCTGTAGTTCGTAGGTTCACTAATAGTAGTTGTTAATCTTCCCGGCAGTCTCTACCCTTGGAATTATTAGATGATAGTCATTCTACTTCGCTAAAGATACGGTTATGAACTTCGGAATGTACCCAAAAATTTCTCCTATGTAACTGTAGACGCACAAGAAGCTGAACCAAAATATACAATAAAGCTGAAATGAGACTGTCTCACCGCGCCTACACTGCATTAAATCCTAAGTCTATACAAACCAGGGTTCTCGAAATCATTAACAGCTACCATAGTACTAAATGAATTAAAAATTTACATAGTTCAGGAGACAATAATTCTAGTCTGTGTTCTGATAGTAGTTATAGTAGTTTCAAAGTTTAGTAGATCTAGTAGTTAGTAGATCTAGTAGTTAGTAGATCTAGTAGTTAGTAGTAGTAGTTAGTAGATCTAGTAGTTAGTAGATCTAGTAGTTAGTAGATCTAGTAGTTAGTAGTAGTAGTTAGTAGATCTAGTAGTTAGTAGATCTAGTGGTTAGTAGTAGTAGTTAGTAGTTCTAGTAGTTAGTAGTAGTAGTTAGTAGTTCTAGTAGTTAGTAGTTCTAGTGGTTAGTAGTAGTAGTTAGTAGTTCTAGTAGTTAGTAGTTCTTGCAAATAGTAGTTCTAGTAGTTAGTACAGTGTTTTCAAAATTATTCATACCAGTGCGACAAAATTATTCATACCAATTTCAAAATTATTCAAACTTGTGCGACAAAATTATTCAAACCAAATGGCATAATGTTCACTCCAACTTTTAATAGTTTTCAGTGATCAGAAAATTTATACTTGGACGATTGCTTCTATATACTCTCCTCGGAGTCTTCTAATCAATGGTCGCAACGGACAAAAAGTAGTTTTCATGTTATGCTGTATATTATAACTTGTATTTGGTTTGAATAATTTTATAATATTGGTTTGAATAATTTTATAATATTGGTTTGAATAATTTTATAATATTGGTTTGAATAATTTTATAATACAGTCTTTTTCAAAATTATTCATACCAGTGCGACAAAATTTTTCATACCAGTGCGACAAAATTATTCATACCAATATTTCAAAATTATTCATACC